>VWPU01016960.1:70980-89669 GCA_013398955.1 Callaeas wilsoni | reverse complement strand
GGCCGCGGGTCCCCGCTCCCCGCTCGCGGGCTGGCCGGCCCGCCGGGCCCGCCCCGCCCTCCGCCATGGCGGCCGAGAGCGGCAGGCAGTTCTGGAAGCGGAGCGCCAAGCTGCCGGGCAGGTGAGCCCCGGGGAAGGGGTGCGAGGGCCGCGCCCCCCGCGCTCCGGCTGAGGGCTGGAGCCGTCGCTCCGCCTGGGGAAGGGGCTGTCACCCACCCTGGCTCTGGGGCCGAGGGTACCCCTGCAAGGCTCGGGGGGTACCAGGCGGATCTGTCCCGGCTGCGGGGCTGGTTGGGGGCCCGAGGTTCCTCCCTGAAATAGGTGGGATGCCAGGGCCACCCCAGGCTATGGGACGGGAGTTTTGCTGGTGGAAGGCGCAATGTATAAAGGACAAGGGTAGAGTCAGAGCTGCTTCCTCATCTCTAGGAGAAGGCAGGCAGTGTGGGGGCTGCGGGGACCCCCTGTGTGCCCCCCATGGGAAGCAGGATGGAGGGATGAGGGTGTCTTGGAGGCTCCTTTGGGGTAGTCTCAGAGCCAGGGCTGTACCATTTTCCTTTCCACAGATACTGAAGAAAACTCATCCTTTCCGAAGTCCTTAGAGGTGTGGGCTTGGGTGGCAGCAGCTCTGTCCCGAAAGGGTGCCCCGATAATGCATGGAGCTCCCCCATTAAACTCTGCTGTGTGGGATGTCACTCCTGGTCCCCCTGTGCTCAAGAGGAGGGACTGTGAGGGCTCTGTCTGTACCTCCCCTACTTCAGTTCCTCTGGCCATGATGTCCTGGTTCCTCTAACGCACCTTTACTCGCTCAGGGATGGGAGAAACAAGTGAAATATGTGATTGATACGGTATTTAGGAAGAAGAGGTTGGTAATGATGAAGGAGAGGCTCCCTACGATGCCTGACGTGTAAAGAGAGCATCTGTGTCTCTGGAGAGGCTCTCTCAAGTGCTTTTCCTACCTGGTGCTCCTCACTTTTGCTCTCATTTGCCTAATCTGAACCCTGCCCTTCGCCTCCTGGGGTACGGGTGCAGTCTGAAATGCTTCGTTGGCTTTAAATCCTGCTGGGCCAGTTAAATGCCTCTTTCTAATGTGCTTTCGCTCATCTGCTTGTCACTGTGTAACTCCTTCAGGTTGGCTGGACAACCCATGTCTGGGGTAAGCAAAGGGCGAGCAAGGAGCTCTCTGTTCCTCCTCTGCTGCTCCTGTGGGAGGAAAATCCTGTGCTTTCCACGGGTTATTTCCCAGCTGCTCCTGTCTCTTACCCGAAGGTCTCAGCTGGTGGTCTTGGACACCACCTCTCTTCTGCATTTGGTGATTTTTGAGCTTTGCCTTGGAAAGCTCAAACCAGGTGAACCGGTCTGGCCGGCAGCGGATCCTGCCTGTGACACTCTGCATCGTGAAGTTTTTGGCAGAGTTCTCTCCTGCTCCTGACTGCCTGCTTGGCAGAAATCCTGGGTCCAGGAGCCTTGTTACCTCCTGTGTGCTGGTTGTTTCCAGGGACAGTCACCAACAGGTCTTCAGCAGCCTGGCTCAGAAGGTGGAGGTGGGATGTGCTGCATCCATGGTTTCTGGACATGAACCTCCCTTTCTTCTTTTTTGTCTGAGCTTTGAGAGACCCTCCTGTACAGATTCTTGGCTCTCTCCTTTCTTTCCCCTGACAATCTGGCAGAAGGAGGCTTTGGAGGCACTTGGATACTGTGTTAGTTTCTTTTTCCATGACACTTTGTGCGTTTGGTCACTTAGTTGCATTAGTTTTTGTTTGCTAATAAAGTTTATTAGCTTTTTGTCCATGTAGATTTAGGATGGGTTTTAGGTGTAGGTTTAGAACTGGTAAACGCTGTTTTGTTTTTCCAGTGCTGTCTTGTGGTTTTTGCACTGGGAATTCCCTGCCTGGTAATTTTCTAGGGATGTGTTGGCAGAGTGCTCTGGTGTGTTGTCCTCTGCAATGTGTTGTTTATTCCCTGCTCTTTAGAGAGATGGGCAGCCAGGGTCTGCAGGGGTTACTTAAATGCTGTTTTAGAAGCGGAGAAACAGCCTGCTGGAAGTAAATGTGTTCTGTGTCCAGAGGGGCAGTGACGTTTCGTGGCCACGCTCTGCTGCAGTGTCAATACCCCACACCCTGTGATGATCCTGTGAGGTGTCACACAGGGAGCACAGCCATCGTGCCACACACCACTGGTCACCCCTTGGACCCTACGCTGAACATCCAGGTGACAGGAAATGCCTGTCCCAAAGAGTTTAAACTGGGGCAGAACAGGGGACTCGTCCAGTCAGGCTGGGAGCACAGCTCAGGTCAGCTTGAGTTTCTTTGTTGGGGAGTGTCTGGGTTGTAAGACTTTAAAAAGAGCTGTGTGCAGGTGGGACCCTCTGCCACTGTATCAAACATTGATTCAGAACCCCAGGACAGGGTTTCCTCCCCCAGCACTGGCTGCCACATCCCCTCCTCTCTCTGACACACATCCTCCATTGGTCTTGTGAAGTCCAGCCCTTCACAGGTGAATCAAAGCAGTTCCCCACTGGCAGCCTGTGGGTCCCTGACAGAGAGGAGCAGCCTCGTGCTGGGTATTATGGGACAGTATGAGTCTGGTACTGGGCGTGGGGAGAGGCTCTGCTGGCTCCTGTCCTGCAGGGAGCTGCCACAAGTCATTGGGAAGCAATGCTGATCTGGAGGCCTTGTTTTCCTTACTCCTCATCACATCTTTGCTATGTCCACCCGTGGAGGTGCCTCTGCTTAATTGCTGTCCTGACTTCCAGGTGCTCATTAGTCATCACACTCTGTCCTAGGCTTAATCCTCGATGGATGAACGCAGTGAGCGTTTCCAGCCACGAGGGCCAACCACTGCAGTGGTGAGCCCACCCCTAGCTGGGCTGCTCCAGCAGCATCTCTCTGTGCTGTGCTTGTTCCCAGCCTCTGCCCTGGCTCTCTGCATCTCTTCCCTGCCAGCTGGACCTGTTGCTTCTGCATCCTCAGCTTGTTCCCAGCGTGCTTTCCAGCTGCATCAGCCTGCCATCCCTCTCCTCCATGGCTGGGCTCTGCTGGTTTTACTGCCGGGCACCATCTGCAGCTCCTGGAAACCAGGCCAGCTCTACTGACCCAAGAGAAGCGTGTTCCTTGTGTGCCAGCTCTGAATAGGCCTTTGTCTCTGCCATGGCAGTGCAGGACTTGTTTTCCAGAGGTTGTTTTCCAGGGTGGGGTGGCTGTGAATAGTCCCTCAAATGCAGGTGATAACTCAGCATCCCTGTCTCACCTCCAGAGTCTGTAAAACCAGCGATGAGCATGTTCTTAGTAGCTCCTCTCTGAGGTGACGCCCCCCACTGCAGGGCCTGGAGCCTTCAGGCTCCTTGTCCCACGAGTCCCAAGGAACCAGGGAACCGAGATGTGGTGACTCATTTCAGACCATATAGGAAGTAGTTGATGAAACCTGGGATTTGGACCCGAGTCAAACCACGTACTGTACCAGGCATTCCTTCTCCGTGGCATTGGCTGCGATCCTGAGAGCCAGCATGGGGTTCAAACCCTAAAGTACCTTTATGGAGGAGCCCCAGTGTCACTGCCTAGAATCCTTCCCTGTCCCACAGGGCCTGGAAGGGTGAGTTCCCAAAACTGGAAGTCCCCTTGCTGGAAGAGAGAATGAATGTCACTGTATGCAGCAGGTAGACGGAGACACGGGGTCACTTGGAGGGAGCTGGTGGTGCAGAAAAGGGCAGTTCTCAAATCCCAGCTCAGGCTGGACTGGGCCTAAGAGTTTAAACAAGGCTTCTCTTTGCTGCTGCAAAGAACAAATCTTCATCTGAGTGTGGCATTTTGGATCTAAGGCTTTTAAGTTAGAAGGTTTCTGAAGCTGCTTTTGGTCTTTTATTCAGCTCCCGATAGCAGGCAAGAAGTGTGACCTCAGTTTAGGCTGAGATTATTTGTAGGACCTCTTTTTACAGCATCTTGGGTTTTTTTCCTCTTCCCCTTCCTGCAGCATCCAACCTGTCTATGGAGCACAGCATCCTCCACTGGATTCCCGGCTCACCAAAAAGTAAGTGTTTGTCTCCTGGAGATGCAGGCCACAAGGCCTGGCAGGTTTGGGGCTCAGTTCTGCAGCAGGTGGAGGTCTCCAGCATCCCTGGCACTGTACTGTTGCAACAAAGAAGGACAGCAGTGGGGTGTGGTGCTGCCTTCAGCTCTACGAAAGCTTGCAGGGAGAGCTTATCTGCTGGTGCCCTTTATGGCCAGAAATCCATACAGTAACACCCACATCAAAGGAAAGAGGTTTTTTGGGTTTTTTTTTAGCAATCCTTCTGCTCTTCTTTGGAGCTGGAGGAATTAAGGGAAAGGGAGGTAAAGCTGCCCAGCAGCAACACGGCTGGAGAACTGCAGCAGCCTTCCTGGCAGGAAAAGGCAGAATTCTGGATCTGAACTGCCTCCTTGTCCCCGTCCCGTGCTGTGTAGCGGTGAAAGTTCCCTGCTTCACGTGGTGGACTTTGGCTCCTGTAGCTTAAGAGTAAATTCCTTCTGTGCCTGAGCAAAGACCCAGGCTGGTCTGGCTGCTGAGAACAACTGCAGCTGTTTCGGGAGTGTCCATGGAAGGAGACCTGCTCTGTCTGACTTCTGACATGCCTCTCTCCAGGTTGCAAGACTTTTTTTGGGTGTTAACCTACCTGTTTTGTGTAGGGTGGGGGAAGGCAGAGCTGGAGGAATTGTACCTGTCTCCCTTTTGTCCTTCCGAGCCAGGAAGCCTGGCACCTCTCCAGCTGTGTGCTGCCACTCTGGCCTCTGTGACTGCTGTCACAGCAGCCCGTGACAGCCACTCCTGGCAGTGGGCAGCCCAGAGAGACTTAACATATTCCTTAGGTCTGGGAGGAGGAACAGGGAAACTGGAAAAAGGGATTGGCTGATTGGAGTGAGGGCGTGGGGAAGGGAGAGAAAACGAACTCATCCAACAGCATGGCTCTGATCTGTTCCTCTGGCTCACAGCTTCATCAAGGACCGCTCCAAGGCCAGTGGGCTGCCCATGAAAAGCAAGAAGGCCTCCAGCTTCCACGAGTTTGCCCGCAGCACCAGCGATGCCTGGGACATCGGGGATGACGAAGATGAGGACTTCTCCTCCTCCTCCTCGTCCTCTTTGCAAACTCTGAACTCTAAAGTGGCCAAGGCCACGGCAGCGCAGGTTCTGGAGAACCACAGCAAGCTGCGGGTGAAGCCCGAGCGGTGCCAGCCTGCCCTCAGTGACCTGCCCACCAACTGCAAGGTCATCAAGTCCAGCAGCGAGGCCCAGCTCTCCAGGACCTCTGGTAAGAGCCATCTTCTGGAGCAGCCTCCCTCCTGCTCCAGTGCTCTCCTACTTGGCCACTGAACTCAACTGCTTGTTGCTACTCACCGTATGGCAAAGAGGCTGTGACACAGCCCGTAAGCACAGCAGAGGCTTTTTCTTCCTTTTAGTATCCTGTACTCCACGGAGCCATTTTTGGAGGCCTGGCTTTAGTGCTTGTGTCCTCAGCTGCTCCATATCCTGCATACAGATGTGTCTGTCCCAGAGTATTCCATGTTCTGGGTCAGTTTTGAGATCTGTTAAGTTCTTGCTGGGACTTGCTCACTGTCTGCTTCCTCTGTGGCTTGGTGTGCTGCCCTTAGCAAAGGTCTGGGCGAGGTTCTGTTGCCACCAGGTCGATACAGCTTGGGCAGGGAATTGGGCAGCAGCAGCCCCTGCTCACTCTGCCTTGTCTGCCTGTGCAGTGAGAGTACCCCAGGAGGTGCCACTGGCAGCCCATCAGCTCCTCTCTCTGCACTAGCAATTAGCTTGATTGGAGTTTGGATCACTGGAGAGCAGAGCAGATGTGAAGGTCAGTTCTGCCTTGTCTCCTGTGTCCTACCCGTGGCCTCCCACATGCAGAGGGAAGTCTGATCCGCTTGCAGCCGGGTGTCTGGATGCAGGAGGGAGAAAGGGAGGCAGAAATGGGGGGAAGTGATGGAAGAGCCACGACAGATGCCCGTGAACTGCTGATCCATTGGAGTGGGCCAGCGGTGCTGAGGAACAGAAGGGTGAAATCTGCAGCGTCTGATAGTGGCTGGGGGAGCGAGGTGGGGTTGGAGGGGTGGAACCTCCTTCCCCAGCTCAGTGCAGTATCTGGCCCTTGCAGAGGAGGCCTGTGTGCGGAGCCCCCTGCAGAAGCAGCAGTCCCTTCCCCTCCGGCCTGTCATTCCCCTTGTGGCTCGAATCTCTGACCAAAACGCCTCCGGGGCTCCGCCCATGACCGTGCGGGAGAAAACGCGCCTGGAGAAGTTCCGGCAGCTCCTTTCCAGCCACAACACCGACCTGGGTGAGTGGGGCAGAGTGAGGGTGCCTCTGGGTGGGCAGGGGAAGGCACAGGGGGCCTGCTGCCTGCATCAGGTCTGCTTCAGGGTGGAAAAAATCACTGCCTGCAGTTGTACCCGGTGAGGTGTTTGCAGGAATTGCTCTGTTGGCAGATGGTGATGTCCTCCAACCACTCCCTGTCTGTCCCTAATCGTTCTCCATCTTGCACATGATGGTTGGGGTCCCTGGGGGCTCTTGGGCTCTGCATGAGAACCGAGGTCCTGGCACATTGGTGACCCTGCAGCTCCCAGTTCTATGCCCAAGCTGGGCTGAAATCATCTCTACTCTCCTTGCAGCAGACCCACATCCCCAGTCATTGCTAGTGTGGGAGCCTTCCTGGAGGCTCATTGTCTCCAGAGCCTGCAGGAGCAGACTGGGCTTTCCTCTCCTTCTAGGTGTAGTGGTGCCTGGACGTGCCTAGGATCTAATCCATTGCCACCACTGTCCGTTTGCAGATGAGCTGAGAAAATGCAGCTGGCCTGGTGTGCCCAGAGAGGTCCGGCCTGTGACGTGGAGACTGCTCTCAGTAAGTCCTGGGAGCTGTGACACCGGAGTTGGGGGGACTGTGCCACGTCAGGGACGTGTGCTCCTGCACCCCCGTGTGTCCCATAGCCAGCTTTGCTTGTGTGTTCCCAGTGCCCAGGTGAGCTGTAGGGTTTTTGGGTCAGGGAGTGCCATTGCTGCCTCCTCTTGGAGCTCAAAGCCCAGACTGGTGTGGGGACTGGGTGGTTCACTCTCTTTTGGGAAACCAAGTCTGATGAAGCTGGGTTACTCCAAGATCAGGGGCTGATTCCCAAAGGCCATATTCCATGAAAGCTCTTTCCCCAGCTCCTGAGTTGTGTGCCTGATGTTTCTGGGTGCACAGCTGGCAGGATTTCAAGGGACGGTGAGGAAAGAGGGTCTGCCCTGACCCGAGTTCTCCCAATTCAGGGCTATCTCCCTGCCAACTCGGAGCGCCGGAAGCTGACCCTGCAGCGGAAAAGGGAGGAGTACTTTGGCTTCATCCAGCAGTACTACGACTCCCGGAACGAGGAGCACCACCAGGACACTTACAGACAGGTAGGAACCCCCTCCTGCCCTTCTGCTTTGGGTATAGCCCTTTCCTCTCTCTTGCTGCCGCTTGTCCCAGTGGGTGGGGTCATGCCAGGACTTGCTCTAGCTGTAGCTGGGAGTCTTCTTCTCTTTGGAGAAAAGGCACCACAGCTCTGTCCTTGTGAGTTTCAGCTTTTCCTGCGTTGACCTAATACTAAATTGCAGCTCTGAACTACCTGCCTGCACGTGAGCAGAGCAGACTGCAGATAACTGCAGATGATCTTCTCAGTACTGCTGTCATCTGTAGCCCTCACTGCTTGTCAGCTCTTGCCTGGGGGAACACCGATGGTGGATTCCCCTCTGTTAGCCTGTGATGAGTTATTGTGCCCCTGGAAAGCACAGCTGGTGTCTGTAACCCACCCTCTTTTCCAGATCCACATTGACATTCCAAGGACCAACCCGCTCATTCCCCTCTTCCAGCAGCCACTCGTCCAGGAGGTAAGGGGGGTGAAGCTCCTGCCCTGCATTTGCCATGGGATGTGTGTGTGGAGTGAGGCCAGCACTGCTCCCAGTGAGTTAACTTTGTGGGGAAACTTCCCTGCCTGACAGCTCCTGATGCAAATACCTCCTGGAACTGTCTGATCTTGTCCCGTGTTTCTGAAAGGCATCACACTTGGAGCTTGGGGGTTATGAGATGATCTCTTCTTTAGCAAGGTGTAGCCAAGAGTTGGTAAAAAACCTGAAGCTTTTGTTTTGAGACAAACTGAAGGCATTTGAACCAGAACACAAGATAGTTCCGTTTTGCCTCAAAACCTCTTTTATGGGAGCAACCTGGGCAGGGATGGGTTCGAGAGGTGGCCAAGAGGTGTGGGCACCTATCCTCTCTGGAAACAAGCTCAGTGTGTGTATGTGGTGTGTCAGAGCATGGTGTCCAGGGGGCTGGGGCAGTCAGGGAGTGTTGGTTGCTGTGAGCGAGGCTGCCCTGTTGGAAACCATCCTGAGCTGTGGTGTTTTTCTGGAAGTACTGTGCTGATACCTCCTCTTTGTCAGCCTCGGAGGCTGCTCTGCCAAGAGGCAGCCCTGTCCTGTGGATGTTAAGCTATCTGAGTCTTGAAATGTTCGGTCTGCATTTCTTCAGGCAGAGGTTTTGATGAGGAGCCTGGACTGTCCTGTCTGAAGAGTGGGCTGGCCTGTGTGTGGGATCTGTGGATCACACAGGAGTCTCTCCTAGGACTGTTATGCTTCTAACATTACCTTACTGCTACAGAAAAGTCTGTCAGTGCATGGTCTGCACTCCCTGAGCTTAGCAGTTATGCTTTTCTGCCTTCCCTTTGTGCATGGCTAATGCAGGTACCTGCTTTCCCTGGTTCTTCCCTAGATTTTTGAGAGAATCCTGTTTATCTGGGCCATTCGCCACCCAGCCAGCGGCTATGTGCAGGGCATCAATGACCTGGTCACCCCGTTCTTTGTTGTGTTCCTCTCTGAGCACGTTGGTAAGTGACACTTGCTGCTCCAAGCACTCCTGACCATGGGGTTTGAAGTGGTGTGAAATGCTGGCATGAGGAAAACTCACTTTGCTGGAGAAGAGGATGACGTGCTCTTCCCTCAGAGTGCCTGTGCCAGGCTGGAGTTGTGTTTTGATCTCTTGCTGTATCTCTGCTCCCTGGTTGAATTGACTTCAGTTTCATAATCTTGCTGAGCCCCACAGAAGTTTAAGTGCTAAGGGTGGGTTTGCATTTCAATGCACTTAACAACCTCGCAGCTTGGAGGGGAATGGGATATTTTAGGCGCTGAGGGAGTTCAGGCAAAGCCCTGATATACAGAGTTGGAGGAGGGTCTTGCTCTCACATCTTGGACTTGGGAGACAGTTCCTGCTCTAGGAGGAATGAGTGAAGTATAAAGAGACCCTTCTGAGAATGTGAAATAAGCTGTTTAAATACAGATTCCCTCCCTTGCTGCTAGTACAGGTGTGTTTCTCAGACTGAGAGTTTCAGAAAGCAGACTGACTTCTCCCTGCTGCTTCTGGATTTCTTGTCAGCCACTTGCTTTTAGCTGGAGATCAAGTCCTTTCCACCCATCATGCTTTTATTCTTTCTCTGCCTCTAGCTGTGTTTTGGAGTTGACATTAATGCTGGAATGTCATAATCCGGGTGTTTGAAGGCTCTTAGTTCTCACTGTAAATAGAAGGAAAGAGGAATTTATAAGATTGTATTAGTGACAGAAATCCTATTGAATAAATATTTTTAAGGTTTGATCCAAAAGTTGAAGTGTTGAAGTGAGTGAAAGCCTTCCACTATCAAGCTAAGGCTTTGTAAACCAGTGCTGATCTGCCTCTGCTGAGGGCCTTGTGAAGAGCTGAGCCACCTTGCTTGCCACTGAGACA
Organism: Callaeas wilsoni; assembly: GCA_013398955.1. Lineage (NCBI taxonomy): Eukaryota > Metazoa > Chordata > Aves > Passeriformes > Callaeidae > Callaeas > Callaeas wilsoni. The sequence continues at coordinate 79,915 of VWPU01016960.1, read as the reverse complement.
GCCAGCGTGGTCAGGGTTGACCCCTGGGAAGTGCTGTTGCTCCTCACAGCCTGAAGGAGAAGGCATCAAATGTGCCTCTGATGCCAGCTGGAGTGAATTCCCTTCCGTGGGAAGAGCAGATCAGATCTGAGCAGGTTCCCTTTGAGAGGCTTCTCCCATGGCCTGAGCAGCATCCGTGGCATTTAGTCCTGGCAGAGGGCACTTGCTCAGGATTGATTTATGGGTTAGGAGTAGAGCTGTGCACAGTGAGTGACCTAGGCAAGAAGGGAGCTGCTGTGAAGCATCAGAGCTCTCTGTGGGTACCTGCTGTGACTTCCTGCAGTCCTGTGCCCTGTTGGGTGCCAGGGCTTAGCTCTGTCTGCATGTGGCAGCAGAGTTCATGCTGCATTGGCCCTGCTAGGCTCTGTGCTGGGTTCGTGCCTCTCACCATCTTCCAGGGCTGTTTTCACCCCCAGCTGAAGCTTCTCACCATCTTCCAGGGCTGTTTTCACCCCCAGCTGAAGCTTCTCACCATCTTCCAGGGCTGTTTTCACCCCTGATTGAAGCTTCCTCTCTGGATGTGGCCTTCCTGTTTCCAGCTCTCTTTGAAGCTTGGGTTGGAAGGAAAAACTCCTCTGCAGGAGAGCAGTTGAGCTGAATTTGGCCAAGCAACAACAACCCTTCTGTCTCCAGAGCCTGGGATTCAAAGCCAGCCTTTAGGTCACGAGCTGTCGTGGTGGCTACCTGCTCCCTGGTCTGTGTAGCAGTCAGAGTTAAAAGACAAACTTTAATTGCCTTTAATTTCCACGGGAAAGAGCTGGCAGTGGTCAGTCCCTCAAAACCCCTCTGTAACAGGATTTGTGTCATTGGTTTGGAGCCTCTTCTCTACAGCTGCCTTTGCAGACAGGCCCCTGAGGAGCTGGGCAGGGCTGAGGGCTCTCCGTGTTGGATCACAAATTCTCAGGATCCCTGGAGCCTGGATCAGCTCAGTCTGTGCTGCACCCAAGTCCTTGCAGCAGGAGAGGCCTTGCAGAGTTTGGTAATCCTTGTGCAGCACACCCCAAGGGACAGCTCACCTTTCTGTGGGAAGTGTGTTCCCACAGGAATGCTCCTTGTATTGTTCAGGCTGTATGTTCCTTGGGAAAGGGAACACCCTGTATGGCTCAGGCAGCCCACAGAGCCACTGAGGGCTCATACACCTGTGTGTCACCTGTGGGTGTTCCCATGCTCACAGGGGAGTGTACAACTGCCCTGGAAAATTTTCCCTTACATTTTCTGGAAAGCTTGCTCTGGGAAGTTGCCACCAGCACTGGCTCCATCCTCAAGTCTCCTGGATTTGCTGCCCCTCCTCTCCTTTCAGAGCAGGTGTTTTGTTGATATGAGATCCTCGAAGGAACCCACCGTGCTGCCATCTGGCTCCTCTGCTTGGCTGCATCAGAGCTTCTGAAGGGCTGTCCCCCACAGCAGGGACCACTGCAGCTCTCTGGGGACCGTGGGGTGCCCAAGTGACAGAGCTGACAGAGGTGGGAGATCACAAGCTGGTGATGTTGCTTAGCTGTGAAACACAAGGCCAGCATGACACCCTGGTCTTCTACGGTTCAACCCAGGGGCTTCTCCTGAAGCAGTCTCACAGGCTGGTCCCCACTGCCAAGTGCATTGTGGACTTCTGGTCCATCATCCTGTGCTTTGGGCAAGTATTGCATTTGCAGACAACAAATCATCTTTTCTGCAGATGGCTTAATTTCTCTCCTTGGAGCTCACCAGCTGATTGATGTGTCTAGTTGATAATGTCCCCACTGTATGTGTTACAGCCCAAGGCCTGAAGCATCCTTCAGTGGGCTTGTCTGGCACCCCCTCCAAGGGCTGGAAAAGGAGAAAATGGGGAAAAGGAGGGTGGTTTGGGCAGGGAACGGTTTGCAGCTTAGCAGTCATTTCCAGAGAACAGTTTGGCAGCTTGCTTTGTTTGAAGTTGACACAAACAATGAAACAGTCAGCAGTTGCCCAACAAACTCCAGGCCCTTGTGTGCAGGGGCATTAAATACAGCTGCCTCGGGGCCATGGTGAGAGCAGTTTGGCCACACTGCAGTGCCTTTGACGTGATGCCTTTCCATCATCACCATGGAAGGATGTGGCCTCTCCAGGTCCTGGAGGAGGGGAACTGAGGGAAAAACATTCGCAGGAGGCTGTTTCTCCTTGCTGCCTTGGATGCTCTGGGGTCTGGATGACCCCATGCTTAACCTGCATCTCCCGAGCCTGCCTGAAGGCATCCTACTGACACTGTTTGCCTCTTCTTTCTGAGCAATGCCTTGAATCCAGTGTGTGTATGCCCCTTTGACCAGCTTCAGAAAACACCAGCTAGGCTGAGGCTTATCTCCAGAGCTTTCCAGTCCCAGTCTGAACTCCCCTGACCCCTTCTGCCAGCTGGGAGCAGTTGCTTTTCCCATACTTGCAACCCCCTAGTCTGGATCCCAACCTCCTGCTCCTTCCAGGTGCTGGGCAGACTGCAGTGCACCCTTGGCAGGCGGGATAGGTTTAACTGCAGTGTTTTCCCCTTCCCCCAACGTGGCAAGCTGGCTCATCTCCTGTGATGCTCTCCCTGCCTCCTGCATGGACACCACTGCCTCAGCTGCTTGGCAGCAAGCATGGAAGCTTTGGGCCCCAGCCAAATCATCAATCCATAGCTGGAGTGATTCTTCCTCCTGACTGATGCCTTCTGCTGCAGGTGCTGCTGAGGAAGCTCTTGAGGGAGGTGTTGAGGCTGCAGGAGCAGCTGAGCTTGTTGTTGGTGCCCTCTGGATGGGCACAGGCTCTCAGTACCTCTGGGGAGGATGGGGATGTAGAGAGATGGTCTGGCAGCTGAGGAATTGGGGCAGGAATGACACTTCAGCACCTCTTGGAGGAATCCATATCGCCATTTTTCCAGGTGATCAGAGAGGGCATAACAAGCACAGGGATACTGAGATTTCAGTCCCTCCCAGCTCAGGTCCTGTAGCCCCTCTGGGGGGATTTCAGTCCCTCCCAGCTCCCAGGGCTTGTGTTTGCATTTAGGATGGCAGTGACAGAGCTCAGAGGTGAGTTCAGCATGCCCAGGTGGTGTCAGTGCTGGCCCTGCAGCCTCTCCCAGTGCTCTCTGCCTGTATGACACCACTTCCATCCCTGATTCCAGGCCTTGCATAAGAGGTTTTCCTGGCTTTGGGACCTGTTTGGCACCACACCAGGGCTGTAGAGGGGAGCAGCGCCATGGAAAGTATTGATCTTGTTTGCTTCTAACTGGCTTTGTCACTAAATCCTAATCACAGTCCAATGAAGACACTGTTTCCCTGCAAGCAGGAGCAGAAACTTGGGTGGTGGGAATGGGGACACTTGTGTCACCACTCATCAGCCTTTCCTGACCTCCGGTGTTGTCCTGGGCGCGGGGCTCACTGCATGCAGTGCAGACTTGCCCAGAGCTGTGGGAATTTGTCAGCTGAGACTGGACTCAACTCTCCTCCAGCTGTCCAGTCCTGCCCTGAGCCCCCGCTGCCAGAATATGGGGAGTCATTAAAGCCTCCCTGTAGAAAGCAGGGATGTGGGTCCATGGAGCTCTGGCTTCTCTGGTCTTTCCCTTCTCCTTGAGCCCTTTTGAAATGTCACTTGCAGGAGCTTTGCTTTTGCTGAGCCCTCGTTGCCCTGGGCTCAGTGTGGCACTGCTGTAGGTGGCTGTCACCAAGCCAGTGGCTTCCTTTCAGTCCCTGTCAGAGCCATACGTTGGGTATTTCCTTTCCATGAGGCCTCTTCAGTGCTGCTGCCAAGCAGGTGTTTGTGCAGAGCCACACTCCAGAGACCTGGGGTTTGGTGGAGAACCTCTTGCAGTGTGTGTTGGCTCCTGCTGGGGATCTCCTGCCACTGTTTTGCTTTGACACGAGGGTGCTGGCAGAGCTGCTCCTCTTGTCCCCATGCTGGTCCCCATGGGTGTTCCCCATCACCTGGGCAGGTCACCACAGCCCCTTCTCCACCATGGTCCTCCATCCATGGGCAGGTCTCTGCACAGGGCTCATTCCCTCAGGGCTGAGCTGCCTCTCCCACCAGTCCTGGCTGTCCACATGTCCCCTGTCCTGCTGCTTTGCCTGCCCATCCACCTTCCTCTCTACGAGACCTCGGGAAGGAGATGGACACTGAACAGATTTTGCCTTTCTCCCTACCTGGACAACGTGAGAGTGGCTGTAGAGAAGCCAGCAGAGGGATGATAGTTTTGGATGGTGATGATGATGCGCAGCTGGAAAACAGCTTTGCTGCTCTTTCTGCAGTACAAGATTGTGAGATTAGTGAGTTAAGCTCTTGTTTGTCCCTAAAGCTCTTGGTGGTAGTTTGCTTTGGAGCTGAGCTCTGCCCCAGAGGAGAAGCAGAGGTTGGAGCAGTGTTGCAGTCACTGGTGGCATCCTGCCCTTCCTCCTTCAGGCAGGATCTGTTGGTGTTGGTTTTTACCAGCCTGTGGCAGTGCCCTGCAGTGTGTCTGAGCCAAGAGGGTGGCCTGGCTCCAGCCCCAAGCCCCATCTTCTCCTTTTCTTGCAAAGATGCTTGTTAGGATTTCTGAGCCTCTGAATTTGGAAATGGGCCAGCTTAGCCCTGTTATTTGTTGGTCTGATTTAGTGGCATCACAGCAGCGTGGTGGGTGCTCTCCTCCCAAGGAGCAAAGGGAGGGAACTGCTGGGTCACTCGAGCCACGAGGGCCAGACCTGTGTTTCCTGGCTGTCTCCCCACCGTGGTCCCACTGCCTTCCCATGCCTGTTTCTCCCTCCAGCCACCAGGTTCAGGTGAGCCTGGCTTGGAGCAGGTGATTGTGCTCCAAACTCAGCCAGCACCACTGTCCTTCCATCCTCGAGGCATCTCTCTCTTACATTCCCTGGGGATTCACAAGCCTGTCTCTAAAAGCAAGGAGCCTTTTTTGCTCCCTTTTGGGGACAGAGCTGCCACTGACCCTCGTGCTGTCAGACTCCCACTGGGTTTGAAAAACAAACTTGCACAAATCTCTGCTTCCCCCACACTGAGGCTCTTCCATGCATGGGGCAGCTTCTGTTTGCTGGAGCTCTCCTGCCAGCTGGGCTCCAGGAAAGGGAGAAACCCCACGAAGCTGAGCCCTGTCTCTGCCCCATGGCCCAGCTATCCCTGTGCTGGATTTAACTCAGTCCCTTTTGTGCTGCCCAGGAAGATCTTTGCATGCTTTTGGGTCCTTGCAGCTATGGTTGAGGGTCCTGCTCTCCTACAGAGGTTCCTGAAGCTTTGGCAGTTCCTCCTCACGGGTCCTCAAAGCTGGCAGCCTCTGGGCTGGGTGCCTCTGTTGTGCTTTGTTCCTGGGATGATGCTGATGATTCCAGCTGGGAGCAGGAGCTGGCAGCTCCCTTGTGCTGCCCCAAGCCGAGGGCAGTGTTTCCTTCCCTGCTTTCTGGCTGCAGTGAAGGTTTCCCCTCTCCCGCTTCTCCCTGTGGGGCTCCCAGCTGGCAGAGACCTGCAGTCCCCCAGGGCAGCTGTGCTCCGACTGCAGGGGTTCCAATGTGCCAGAGCTTTGTCCCTGCACAGCCCTTGTCCCAGAAGGATGACAGAAGTGCTGTGGGATCCCTCCTGTGGTTCCCTGGGGGACTGGACTGGGTTTGGGACATGGCCAACAAGTCTTTTGGGGTTCTTCAGCTGAGCTGGAGAAGTAGGTGAGTGCACGGTGCTGTGACTGTGCCAGGCACGCCCCTAACACACAGGGAGTGTTGCAGTGCCTCCTGCAAAGCTTTGGCCTGATAAAGCCCCTGGGTTTGTCCCATGTCCCTGGTGTCCCCCATCTCCCTGATGCTCTTCCCTCTCCGTTTTGCAGAGGAGGATGTGGAAAACTTTGATGTGACAAACCTGTCCCAGGATGTTTTACGGAGCATCGAAGCCGACAGCTTTTGGTGCATGAGCAAGCTGCTGGATGGGATACAGGTGAGCCTCTGGGGCCACAGGAATTGCTTTGCCCTCACTGGGGTAGCAGTGTGGTTGTCTCCTCTCCCTGTCTGGGTGAGTATTCTGCAGGCTCCAGCATTAGGGAGATTTTGCTACTTCGCTGAGCGAAATCTGTAAGTGAAATCCTGGGGACATGGGTGCTGTGGCTGTGCAGATGGCCCTGTCCTGACCAGGGAACTCACAGCAGGCAGACCATCCTGCTGCTCCAGGGCCCTGTCTGCTTGGCTCATGATAATCTCATCCCCCTGTCCAACTGCTGATCTGGGTCTGATCATTTCTAGCTGCTCTTAAAGCTGCTGCTTCTGACTCAGGGCCTCTCCCCACAGGACAACTACACCTTTGCACAGCCGGGGATCCAGAAGAAAGTCAAAGCCCTGGAGGAGCTGGTCAGCCGGATCGATGGTAGGTGACACAGGAGTTGGTCAGGCTTGCCACAACAGAGGGAGGCCGCCTTTGGGAGAACTCTTCGGGGCAGGGGTAGACACTTCTTACAACACTCACGGAACCAGGGCAGGGTCAGCCAGAAACCTCCTGGTGACAGCACAGGATGAGGAGTGGAGGAATTTGGGAGAAAAAGGTCTCAGCCTGAAAGTGTGTGAAAGCCACTGTGCTGTGAGCAGCGTGCAGGAGCTGGGGCACTGTGACCCCCAGGTGTGTAAGTGAAATGTGCTGTTTCAGAGCAGGTACATAATCACTTTAGGAAGTACGAGGTCGAGTACCTGCAGTTTGCCTTTCGCTGGATGAACAACCTGCTCATGAGGGAGCTGCCCCTCCGCTGCACCATCCGCCTCTGGGACACCTACCAGGTATGCAGGCCCCACTGACCTCCCTGCTGGGCTTGTCACTGTCACTCGTGTCCCTGTCCCCAGGGGGACCGAGGTCTCCCGGCACCAGCTCGGGTGCTGAGGGAAACAAGGCAGTGTGGCCCCAGGATGTTTACAGCCAGCTGGGTGATGGGTGGCCCAGCAGGACATCTGTGTCTGGGGGAGTCGTTCTCCAGCTGAGCTGCAGGAGTTCACCCAGAGTTTTGCTGTCCACAGTCAGAGCCAGAAGGATTCTCCCATTTCCACCTGTACGTCTGCGCTGCCTTCTTGATCAAGTGGCGGAAGGAGATCCTGGATGAGGAAGACTTCCAAGTAAGACCCTGAGCTTGGGGGTGATTCCCTGGGTGTAGAGGGGAGGGAATTGCTCTGGTTGGGAGCCCAGTGTGGACACAGACACCTGTCATCTGGTCTCGGGAGCTTTGCCTAGAAGTAACTTGCCTTGGTGGTAAGGACAGAGAACTGAGCAGCTGGAGGGTTCACACATCCCATTCCAGCTCTCATCACAGCGTTTGCCCTCCTGTGTCCTGTAACCCTGTAACAGCACCCTTTATTTCAAGGGGCTTGGGGTGCTGCACTGGTTCAGATCTAGACACGAGCACATCTCAGTGCTGTCCCTGAGCCTTTCAGACCTGTGAGTGTGGTGAGCAAAAGTTCCTGAGCGCTGCTGCCGCTGCTCAGGCCGGCCCCAAGCCTGCGCTGGATCTGTGATCTGCCTTCAGCCTCTCCAAACTAAACATCTTCCCCTCTTCCAGGGCCTTCTGATGTTGCTACAGAACCTGCCCACGATACACTGGGGTAATGAAGAGATTGGGCTGCTGCTGGCTGAAGCCTACAGACTCAAGTACATGTTTGCAGATGCCCCAAACCATTATCGCCGATAGGTGCCCAGACTGGCTCCTCTCTCCCGTGCCCGCCCCTCGTCCTGGCCCGATCTGATCACTGTGGCATTTTTGTCATCCCAAGTCCTCGGACACTCCAGCCAGGAGCTGCTCCTTGCTGTACAAAGCTCACCTGGACTCTAGTCTTAACTCTGAACGTGTGCCTGTCTGCCACTCCATGCGCCTGGATGTGCCATTTTGATGACTCTCAGTATTTCACTCCGTGCTGGTGGCTCACGCCAGGGAGGCTTCAAGGGGCTGAGGGAGAACATGGGGGAAGCTTTACAGATAAACTGAGGCGGAGATGAAGCCCTCCTGTCCTCTCCACTCCCTGTCCTGGGCTTGTCTGGCTGGGACCACTTCAGCTTCGCTGCCTCCCGCTGACCTGCACCACGAGCGCTGCCCCATCTGCTCCCTCCTCTCTTCTGACACTGTTTGCCAACTCCCAGATGAAAATGCCTTATCAGAGACCTGCCTGGCCGCAAAATCCTTCCCCACGAGGGTGGCAGGGCAAGAAGTTTCTCTCAGGGCCTACCTTCGCTCCGAGGGTCCAGAGACCCCCCAAGCACTTTGTGGGTTCACAAGAGAGTCCCTCGTGCCTGCCCTCCCTCCTTCTCTCCATCCTCTTTGCCTACCTCTCCCCCAGGGCAGCAGGGCAGGCACGGCGGGGGCCACGACCACTCCATCCACACACCCTTGGAATGACACGTGCCAGCTTGGTGGAACTCTTGGTGACTGATGTTCTGTGAGTACAGCCCCATCCAGCGTGTGGGGAAGGCACGCAGGGGGTGCTGGCAGGGGAGCAACATCTCTCAAAAACCTCCTACAACATCCCCACTCCTCCGAGGCGTTCTGTGTATATTGTGTTCTTGTGTATATGGGTCAAAGATGTACAATATATGTCTTCTCTTTGTAGCAGATTTTATATTTATAACATGAACCCCTTGTTCTCCCCATCCTCTCCACGCCTGAGAAGGATGCCTGGCTGTGGTGTTGTAGGGTTTTGAACCCCTGTGGAGGGGGGGGTGTTCCAGAGCTGCAGGTTTCTGCCCCAGCGTGTTCTTGCAGTGCCGGCTCTGCCCGAGGTGTGACAGAAACACACAGCTCAGGGTTTGGGCAGTGGAGGAGATGGGAGCTCCCAGTGGAAGCAAGGGAGAGCCTGTTGGACAAACAGGGGCTGCAGCGCTGGCAGGCGCCTCCCTGGGCCCTGCGGGGCAGGGCTGTGCCGGGGAGAAACAATCCTGGGTGCAGGAGGAACAGTCCTGGGTGCGGGAGGAACAGTCCTGG
>VWPU01016960.1:0-70862 GCA_013398955.1 Callaeas wilsoni | reverse complement strand
TCCTGGGTGCGGGAGGACCAGTCCTGGGTGCGGGAGGAACAGTCCTGGGTGCGGGAGGAACAGTCCTGGGTGCGGGAGGAGCAGTCCTGGGTGCAGGAGGAACAATCCTGGATGCAGGAGGAACAGTCCTGGGTACAGGAGGAGCAATCCTGGGTGCGGAAGGGACAACACTCACGGAACGAGGAGCAGTCCTGGGTGCGGGAGGAACAGTCCTGGGGGCGGGAGGAGCAGGCCTGGGTGCGGGAGGAACAGCCCTGGGTGCGGGAGTGGCTGTCCCCAGCAGTCAGTGCAGCTCTGGAGCTGTCCCCCGGAGCTGTCCCGCAGAGCCGCCCTGTGCACAGGCCCTGCCTGGCCCCGCTGTGTGCTGTTAACTCAAAGCAGCCGTTCGTGTTTCCGTGGGCCTCTTCCTTCCCCGGGCACAGCATCTGTCGTGTGCCAGGGGCTGGCCTGGGCAGGGCACGAGGGGACGGATCTGGGCCACGCTGGGCNCACAGCATCTGTCGTGTGCCAGGGCCTGGCCTGGGCAGGGATCTGGGCCACGCTGGGTTCCCCCCGGCGCTCCTGCTGGGCCACCAGGGCTTTCCTGGCAGGGCGTGGAGGCTCCCTGTCCCTCCACGTTCCCTGTCTGTTCCCACTGGGAGAAAGCAGCAGGCGGTGAGGCCGGGGCCAAGCATGTGACAGGCAGAACCTCGTTGCCAATAAAACTCCAAACGTATCTCAAGAAATCACTTTCCTAAGGTGGACTTGTTTTTCTCAGGCATTTTGGACTTTATGTTTGTGTGTGCCTTTTGTTGTTTTTCTCTGAGACACAGACCTAGAGGTCCTTAGTTTAACATCAATTAAAAAAGGGAAGAATTAAAACCAACCAACCAAAAAAACCCAAGAAATGAAAACAGCCCAAGGTAGGACCCCTCCGTGCAGCACCCAGCTGTGGCACCCACTGCACAGGGAACAGCCTCCACCGTGTCCCAGGGCTGAGGCAGGACAGGAACCCCTCCCTGTGTCACCTCCCTGTCGCTGCTCTTCCCCCCTGCACCTGGGACCACTGGGATGATTAAAAGCCATCACGGTAAGTTCTGGATTTCAGGACAACATTAGCAAGGAAGAACTCTTTCTGAGGATGGTGTTTTGTTGTTTTGGTTTTTTTTTTCTCATACATTAGAACATTTATTTCTCAGAGAGAAAATATAGTCTCAGACAGTCAGATTATAGTAGGTAAAATTAGCTTTTTTTTTCTTTACAAGCATAGATTTTCTTATTACTTCTCTTATACCATCTGATAGAAACAATTCTAGAAAGCAAATAAACTCACTTTCTACAATAAATAGAGCAATCTGTGCTTTACAGCAGACTGACAGTAACATTTAGGTTCTGTAGCAACAACAGGATATCAGCCAATCCAAATTCTAAAATCATTTAAAAACCAAACCAAACGAAAAAAAAAAAATAAAAGACCAACTCCCAAGACCTTAAAACATATACACAGGTCACTAGTCCACAGCTGAGCTACCACCTGGAAAAGTGTATGTTCCTTTAAATAAATTACACTGTGTGCATATAAAAGACCCAGCAACACAACTGAGGACTTCAAGAATGGTGACAATAGGTCTAAATAATTTAGAACATTTTACAACTATATACACAACATCCTTCCCTAGCCACACTCCATGGGCATTATTATCACTATTAATATTTTTACAAACTCCTATGCCCCATCTCTGTATGTTACAGGAATCTTAAAATTCCTTCAAACGCAGTTCCATGCCCCAATGTATAAGAAGTGGTATTTTAAAAAAGTAGAGCAAGTAGAAATGGCAGTGATTACTCCCTACTATTCATTATCATTAATTATTATTATTATTATTTTGACTCCACATTCTCTTCAGTATGAAAAAGTTAAAAATAATAAAAAAATACTGAGTTAAAAAGCAAAATGATGATATTCAATCTACAATCTTGCTTTGCACCTTTGGCTCTTTAAAATGGGAAAGCAAAGAGGGATATGCAACAGAAGAGATCAGAGAAATCATAAAGTCCTTGGCTAATAGAAAATATTCAGTCACCAAGTTTCCAAACATCAGTTTGTCCCCGTTGTTTTTGCAATGCAAACCCAAACCAACAGGGATTGTCTGGGTTTACCTGGATGACAACACTGGAGACCCACACACCAGGGAAGGATGTGCACGTGTGGGAGAAGGGGAAACAGCAGAAGGGTCGTGTGCTCTGGTCAGTGCTTGGTTTCAGTCCAAAATGTGTCAGAGGAAAACAGGGAGACAGAAAAGAGGGGGGGAAAAGGAAGAGGAGCCTTACACCAAATGTGCATAAACCAACACAAAAGATGCATCTCCCTCCAACCCTGATCAACCTCGGTGCCTGCAGAGCTGCTCCAGCTCATTAGACACCTCCAAAATTACTCCTTAAAAAAAGGAAGTTATCTTTCCTTAGATACTGTGCTAAGTCATGATATGAAATGTTACTGCAACAAGCAGAGTCACAGAAATCAGAACTGAAACATGAAACTACAAAATAAATTTCTAGGACATACATACAGACACAGATCAGGTAATTTGATTTTCATCTTTAAAGCTCTGTGCATCTGTGCATGTAACTGTGCAGGGGGGAAAGGTTACCAAAATCTCAAGCTCTTCTAAATGCAGTGAGAGAAATCTAAACATGAAAACATGATGTACGTAGGCAGGAAAATCACAATCAGCTCCCAGCTACAATTTTCTGGGGTTTTTATGTGATAGGACAAAGTCATTTAAAGAAAAATGAAAAGGACAATGATGGTCAGGGTAAATTTGGCACAAGAAAGTCCAGTTGGGATTTCTGTAAAGAATCCTGGGGGTGCCAGGTTCCCAGGAGTTACCTGGACCAGCTGACAACTCAACACCCTGGGGAGGCAGGGGCAGGGGACGGTGCACGAGGTCCAAACATCCAAGTGCTGTGTGCTCTGCTCACTGCAGCAACTCACCTTGCCTCCTGTCACCTGTCAGCTTTTCCTACCTACCTTGCTCCCTGTAGACTACATTTCATCTCCTGCCAGCTCCTCGGCAAGACACATTCAGAAAGAAGCTGGACAAGGGGGGTTTTTTGGCACATTTCAGGGTACTCCGAGGAGCGCTGACAGCTGCTGGAGATGCTCCGCTCTGCCAGTGCAGTGAGCTGGAGGTGTGGAGGAACAGGAGGCCTGGCCCCAGCAGTCCCTCACAGGTAGGTGGCCGGGAGGAAGGGGTTGTCCCCCTGCACGCGGCTCAGGTGGATCATGGCTCGGTCGTAGGCCACCTGCACCGACTTGCGGATGCTGGTTTTGCGTCCCTCCATCATCTTCAGCTTGTCCACGGTGTCATCCACGCCCAGGGGAAAGACTTTGTCCCGTGGCAGCCACTGCCTGCAGCAGAGAGGAGAGCAGAGACCTGTCACCTCCTCCCCAGGAGCAGCGACCCTCACGTAATGTATTTATTTATCATTAACGTCCCGCAGCGATGGCACAAACATTTCAATCCCTGCATTTGACATAGAAGAACCACCTGCAGCCAAAATGCCTGCTGAGCAGTCTTCCCTCTCCTTGGAGTCCTTACTCAAGGCTTTCAACACTCCTTGGAGCTCAGGGGAAGCTTGGAAACTCCTGTGCTCCACAGAGCAGCAAATACAGGGATATCCATGGTGGAAACAAGTTTTTATCCCCAAGAAAGCTCTGTTTTGTTCCAAGAAGCTGTGAGCATTGGTTTAGGTGGGTACAACTACCTGAGTATCATCCAGAACCAGGATGACACATCCCAAGCCCAGCCTGATCCCAAAGGATAACTTAAATTGCAAATGCCATGTCTGCAGCAAGCTTTTATTGGGTAGTCATTTGTCCAGGTTAACTGGACAATGAGAAATGTGTCACCCACCTCTCCTAATGACATCCAGCCCCCTGGAGCTCCACCTCAGCCACTGCTGGCACAGCTCAGTGCACCGCCCACTCAGCCAACGTGGGCAATCCGGGGCAGCTCAGCTTCTCTTCACCACAAAGATGACAATTCCAGTCTTTGTCACCCTTCTGCAGCCTCATGGAAGTCAATCAAAACTGGATCTGACTCCAAGAGGGGTTTTTAGTACTTCCTGAGGCATCTCGGCTTCCCACAAACTGCAAACAAGGCTCTGAGTGGCCTCTTAAGAGTGTAAACATGCAGCAGAGCTCGTATTAAACAAGAGCAGGGCAAAGCCAAGGAAATGTTTACTTTTTACTGGGAAGATAGTTTCAATTACAACCTTGGATTTAAGTTTTTGAAAACTGACGACTACAGCAACAGGAAGCATGGCAGTGCTATTGATTTTCTGCTACAAATCATTAGTCTCTCTTTGCAGAACAGGCTCTTTATCAAGTGGTTCCTGTAATCAGGAACAGGGGGAACAACGCAGTGTGCTAACAAAAAGCCTCAGGAGTTTGTCTCCTGACACCTTTTACCCAGAGGACTGGGTAATCCTCATCAAGTGATGTAAACATGATCCCCTTCCCAACTTCCCAAGCGGATGGCAAACACTTCTCCTTTGCTGCACCTTGTTCCCATCTCTTTGGGCTCCATAAAACCCTGCAGCAGCCCCCAAAAATCAGGGGGAACCTCCCCCTAGCTGCTTGACCCTGCTGTGTGTTTGGTTCTCCTCCATCTTCCCTCCAGCCCTGGCACCACCCTCAGGCAATGTTCAGCCTCTTCCTCCAGCCTTTCCCTGATCTCTTGGAGCTTCCCTGCTCTTCCTGGAACGCCAGCACAAACCTTCCCCAGAAGACTAAGGAGAGGGGCTCTTCAAACACCACAAGGCTTCTTTTTAAACTCCTGATACGTTATTTTATACAGGCAGCAGAAGAAAAGGCAAGCCTGTCTCTCTTCTGTTCCCACAGCATCCCAACCATCCAGCATCCCCTTTGTCCACAGCACGAACTGTGGGCCTGTGATCCCAGCTGCACACATCACTGCTTACTTGCTTCAAGTTCCCGTGTGGTATTTGCTGGTTCAGGAATCCAGTGGGCTCAGCATGCAGCTGTCACCTCTTCCTCTTCCAGCATAAATCTCCAATTTTACAAATCTGCCATTGTTTCACACACAGGTTTCAAAGACTTATCGGTAATTTTAAGGCTCTTCACTGGTTTATGGCTTATTATATCTGGCTGGTTGACTGTTACCATGTGAGCATGGTCAGCAACTAACGCTAAAATCAGCAGATTCATCATGTCTGAAGCACAACAACAAAAGACCTTCAGATATTTTTCTTGCTTTGAACCTATGTGCTTACACCTACATTTTCCATCTTAAATAAAGATCTTGATTTGAAAACTGCTGGTACTCAGCACCTCTGAAAAATAAGCCTAGCCTAAACACGAAATAAACCCAGCATTCTGAAAATGTTAGCCTGGAAATTTTTGGCAGATCTTTTGCGCAGCATTGGAACAGGCTGCTGGTGTTCTGAAGTCAAATGCTCTCTGTAATTTGCTGCAAACTGGCTCTTCGTGTGCCTCAGTATATTTGTGGTGGTGTGAGCTCCGGGTGAGGGATGCTGGACTGTTCTCTGTGGAAGTGGAGCTGTCAGATGTTGTGCTCTTGGGCCAGGAAAAGAAGGCTATATGCCTTATTTAGACTGCTCTTGACTGCTGCATATTTAAATTCCCCAATTTACATGTAACATCACCATAATCCCTGTATGCTCCCACATCCCAAAGATTATGTTAAATCTTCTCCACAACAGCGCTCACCACAGAGCTGTCTGCACACACTCACCAGGTTCTCTTGTTGTCAAAGAAAAGGACAAGGAAGAGCTTTTCTCCTGCCTCTGTCTGCCTCTGCTCCCCCAGCTTCAGCACATCCATGGGTGGCACAGGGATGGGGACTCCGTTGTGGAGCAAACCCTCGCGCGGCATCTTGGGGTCGATTATCTGGGGACACAGGGAGAGGACATTTAGCACAAAACCCTTCCAAGCAATGAACAGAATGCATTATTTTTTCTGTTCTCTCAGTGTAAATTAAGTCTGCTTTGGGTGGGTAAGCAAAATTGCTTGTTTTCAGTGTCTCTTTCTAAAAAATTTCAGCCTGAGGCTTCCTCTGTGGGAGGGAAGCCAGCCAGTCCCAAAGCCAGGCACTCCATCTCGAAAAAGGGATGTAAGTCTGTGGTTCAGTGTGGCTGTAAATGCATTTACACTAATGTGTAATTCAGTACAAACTCAGTATTATTGTGGTCAGCAAAGGATTTCCCTCCCTCACGCCAAACTGCAAATAAATGTAATGGTCCTGCTGTACTCCACAGGCAAAATGTGATTTCACAACAGCTCCATTCTGGAACAACTCAGTTGACATCAGTGCCATTGCTCAGATTTACACTGAATTAGACCAGAATCAGGCCAAATATTTTGGGAGTTGACAAGCAGTGCTGGCTCCATCAAGCCAGGGGGTCAGAGACTACAGTAATTTCGAAGTCACAGCAAATACATCAATTCTCCCCACATAAAACAGAAATGTCCATGTCCATGTTTGTGCTATGTCAGCACAGGAGAAGAAGAAAACAGCAGAGGGTGGCTGCAATTCTCTGCTTCTTCTTCCCCTCCTAAGGGCTTGAAAAAGTAGATTGGCTTTGCCATTGGCCATCTGTAGGAATTTATTAAGGCACTTTGCCACCACAACATGTTGGCTGCTATAAAAAAAGCCTTTTTTGGAGGCAGTCTCAGTGGTTAAATCCATTCTAAGCCACTGTTTAACTCTGGCTGTAGCCACGAGGAGAACTAAAACTGCTTTGGCTGGCCAAGATGGCCAGCAGATCCATGAATGTTCCCTCTTCTGGGCTCCCACTTGGATGAGGGTGGATGAGGGTCACACTTCCAGCAGAATCTGCCCTTTTTGATGGCATTAATAGATAAATATCCGAAGACAGATAAACAGTAAGAAATAACATTCAAGGGACTAACACATGCATATATGCTCATATTTAAATCAAACATATGGTGCAAGAGGATGTAGACACGACAGGGCCAGCTGGGCACCTACAGATGGAGCTGTGCTCACCAAACAGGAAAATGTGCAGGCAGCTGAACCTGGTGCCTGCATTTATAAAATTTAGATCTTCTCATCCCCACAGTACTGATGACTTTCCTCAGAGGAGAGGAGAGTGAAAAGAGCTCCTACCCCTGACAATGAGAGACCAATGTTTTATGAATCCTCTGCAAAGCTCTGAAACAATGAGCACAGGGAAAATTCATCCTGCAAAGGGGAAAGATAAAAAACCAAAAAGCACACATTACATTATTTTGGGAGGTTTTCCTTGTCTGTCTGCTTACAGTGCACAAGAGCACTGTGTTCTGGGCTACCTGAGCTGCGAGGTCAGGCTGTGGGAGAGCCACAGGGCACTTACCAGGGCAGGGTAGGAGGGATAACCACGGCACTTGGCCCACACGAGCTCCAGGGGCTCCAGCTCAGCCTGGCTCTCAAAGGACATCAGGAGAGGTCTGCCTAAGGGACAGCAGGAGACAGAGCTTAAGGGCTGTTACCAGCAAGAGGGTTATGAAAACACAAGGAACCACACTGTCAGCTCACCCAGGCCTTATTGTCTCAGCAGCAATCAACTAAAAGAGATAACAACCGAAGTACTTAATGCACACTGACAGGACAAAATGGAAAATCACTTGGTGTCTGTACCTATATGCACTGGGTGTTTATGATAAAATTCAGCATGTACCAAGCTCCAGCCCGGCCACAGGGGATGTCCAGCCTTCTTTATGCTCTGCTCTGTCAGGTTCAGCAGTAAGATAAAGCCACAGTCTCCTAAATCATGGGTCTGTGCATGCATGTGGCTTCACACAAACTCTTCAATACAGAAATGTTAATCAAATTGAGTGACTGAAATCATCTAATGATGATACAAGAGATGGATTTGGTCATGGATATGAAATTGGCCAGCTCCTGGTTCTGGAAAAGGAGCAATCTTCATTAATGAAAATTTTACAGCAAGTAGTGCTTGCTCTGGGGAAAATGGTCAAATACTGGCACTGAAAACTGAATCTAGAAAATGCTGAGTACAACCCAGCTGAGCACCCTGTCAAGACAGATCTGATGTGCTTCTCCACTACTGCACTCCAGATGTGTTCTTTCATTAATGAAATTATATTCCAAACCCCAGAACTCCCACTGATTCTGATTCTCATGGCACCAGCCTCACTCTGTGAGCTCATCTCCAAAGCAGACTGCTGAACACACAAGGTCCAGGATAATAATGATTCCCAGAGAGCCACGACAAGAGCCAGCACATGGGGCTGCACAGGAAGGCACAGGAGCACCAGGGCCTCAAGGCTGAATCCTGATCTCAGCATAAACCTGCAATAACTCTACCATTGACACACCCTAAGAAACACAACAGTCAGGTCGTGTGAGCACTTGGGAGGATGGTGCAGTGCCTTGGGGAGTATTACAGGAATGTGGCAATTTTACAGATGTACAACACAGCCTGACAAAGACAACTTTGTTACAAAGACCCTGCAAGCAACACAAGAGGGAACAGCTGTGAAGTCATCTCCAGAGAGACCCCTCTTATAATTATGATTTCCTGTTTGTGTTACAGCATCATTAAAGAGAACTAGTCCCAAAACAGGAGGAAACAGTGACAGGCACGTTACACACACCAGCCCTACAGAAAGCAGTGAGGAGAGCACAGGGCACAGGCAACCAGGAAAGGTGGAAGCAGGAGAAACGTTAAATGCAATAACCTAAATCTGTAACAAAGCAGGTAACAATGCCCAGGCAGGTCCAACCCGGGTAGTTTGTGCAGAACTGGTTCCTGGTGTGCTTTGAGATGTGTTCCCCTGGTTCAGGTGGGCCCAGAGCAGGGGGTGCTGGGCAGCAATTCTCACCTGAGCCACTGAAATCAGAGTCTCCGTTCACACCCTCCAAGAAGGGCACTCGAGACAGAGCCGGCTTCCCCCGACTCCGCTTGGGAGGCATCAAACCACTGCCAGGAAGACGTGGAAAAACAGGGCATTAGGAGAAAACAGATCATCCTGGACAACCAAGACAATGGATTCCCCAAATCTGTTACAATACCAAAAAA
This sequence comes from Callaeas wilsoni, assembly GCA_013398955.1. Taxonomy (NCBI): domain Eukaryota; kingdom Metazoa; phylum Chordata; class Aves; order Passeriformes; family Callaeidae; genus Callaeas; species Callaeas wilsoni. The sequence continues at coordinate 61,793 of VWPU01016960.1, read as the reverse complement.
TCACTGCACTGGTGCATCACTGACATGAAAAGAACACCGAATGCTTGTGCAAAATGTGATCTCTTCTGGTGAAAGCACACTCGACATCAGCCCAGCTTTGCCATGAGCCGTGAAAAGGCCTCACAGAAACCCAGCTGTAAACATGAGGAGGAAACCCAGCGAAGACTTCACACCTGAGAGCTGATGCAATCATGTCTGGAGCTTGCATGAGCTACACCAGTTGTGCATAGACTTGAGAGATGACACAGCCGCCCTCCAGTACAACTCCAGTACGAAACTGGACTTTGTCAGCCCATATCCTGAACATCCTTTCACCCCATTACTGCAAACATTTCAGAAAATGGACTACCTCCACCTCAAGCAATCATATTTTTTCACATATATTTCTTTTTTACCATTTTCTAATAAGCAACCTATTGTGAATGATTTTGGTGCTGGAAAAGAAAGGCTGGAGAAAAAGCAGTAAACAGAATTGTTCCTGAATAGAATAATTGTACAAGTTATCCCTGAGACATCAGAAGATGTCAGGTGCTTGCTTTAAGTCTCTTCAGTCATGTCTGAAGTGCCCAATTCTGCTCTTAAACTTCTGAGAGGAAGAAAGCAGCTATTCAGTAGGTGCTAAAAGTTCAGCTTTACCTGCAGTGCTGAAGAGAAAATTTGAATTCAAGTTTTTTCCAATTTTGGTTCTCAAGAACTCCATCAGCAGAGAGGATGTGCATGCACTGAGAAAGAGAAGTGTAACACACACCCACTTGCTTGAAAAATCAAGCACTGCTTTTGGGACCTGCATCCTAAGAGGACAGGATGAAAACTCAGCAACTTTTTGTCTTTTAGAGTCAACACACAAGTAAGTAACAGTCTGGGCTGGGCTCGAAATTAAGAAGTCAAAGAACAGAACCAGAGGGATTAATCCAGACACAGAAGGTGTTCCAGGAACAGTTCTGCCTGGGGCACTTACCTGCAGGCTTCAAACACCAGCCCACTGCCCAGGGCGGAGCTGCACTCCGAGTCAGAGCCACTCCCTGCATGCTTTGCAAAGCCATTGGTCACTCCTGCCGAGGAGACAAACGGGAATGACAAGGAATGACCCCTGCGAGCTTCCCCAAGGCCAGAGCAGGCACAAGCAGCCGGGTGACCATGGCCTTTCCCCAGTCCATGGACCCAGCACCCCCACACTCCCACGGGCTCACAAGTCCAACAGCCATGCAAAGGGCAAACCCACGGCAAAGCCCCTCTTGTTTTTCCTAGCTGTAAATATGGGATTGTCACAAAGAGCACATTTCTGAGAAACACCTTGCTGTGAAAATCCCCGTCACACTGACCTGCTTCTGCAGTAACACAGATTCATCACACCAGACACTCCCTCCACTTAGGAGAAATCAATTGTGTTTGAAATTGTGGAAGGAGCTGGAGCTGAATCACAAAAGCAGTGGTGCAACTCAGAAAAAAGCCAGCTGTGCTGTTTCAGCAGAGGAGAAATGTCACTGCCTATTATCAGTGATTTTCCAGCACCCTGCCTTTATTTTCCCTTTTTTTAATTTCAGCCTCTCATTCTGACCTCTATCCAGTGTGGATGACAACTTTCTGCTTTAATTACCAGGAGATGATAATGGTGAGTCCCTCAATTCTTTGGAGAAGTCATTTGTGCTCCCTTTAACCTGTCCTGACAAGTCAATCCCCACATTCAATTGCTTTCCTCCCACTCTCAATATGCTTGCAACCTTATGATAGCCAAATAACTATAAGATAATATTCAAGGTGTAGGCTAAGTCAAACCTTCCAGGTGGGAATTGTCCCACAATGGCTGTTCACACAGAATTAAAAATAAATTACAGTGCTGTCACTCAGATGTTACTTTCCTCTTTTGTCTTTCCAAATTTCATCTCAGGTGCTTATTCTCATTTGCAGATCTAATTTGAAAAGGAACCTGCTTGGTATTCCCACTAATTTTACTTAAACTCCAGAATTGAATTCAAAGTAATGTTTAAGTTACTCCACACTGTGAACACTTCCAACCAAATGCATCATTTCTGCAGCAGGAAACTCTCACTCCTAAGAGTGACCAAGCCAACACAAACCCTTCCACAGGGGCAGGAATGCCAACACCTCGGCCCAGAGTCTCCAGCCAGGCCACTCGACAGCTTTGTAAGCAGCTGGGCATGTTGGCTTGCCCTATAAAAAAATGGAAAACTCCCTCTTACAGCAGCCTGGCAAAGAGGAGAATTATTGGTGACTGCCCTGGGCTTCATCTTGGTACCTTTAAACATCTAAACTGGAGGTGACTGGAGATGAGCTGAGATACCAAAACCAACGTGGACAGTCAGGGGAGAAGTGCAGCTCATTATGGACATGTCTTGTGTGCCCTATTTACAAACATGTGAAGAGGTGCAGCTTTCACCAGGCACATCCAGTTAGGAGGACTGTGTTCTCCCCTAAGCATAAAGTCAGTTCCAGGTGTGTAGCTTGGATGCAGAAGTTTTTACTCAGCCCCAGGATTTCCCCTTCCTCAGCCCGATCTCACAGTTTCCAGAAGGAAAAGAAATCCCAAGGAATTACAGAATCATGGAATCAATCAGAAAAGATCTCTGAGATCATCGAGTACAACCTAGGAGCAAACACCACGGCACTGTCACGTCCAGCCGTTCCTCACCTCTCTGTGCTGCCTGCCTGGGTGACTTCTCTCCACTGCTGTCACTGCAGGTCCTGCTCTGGGGCCGCTTCCGCGCCTGTCGCTCCCCGTCAGGGCAGGAGGGTGAGCGCTGCCCGCCCTGCCTGTGCTCCTCCCCGTTCTCCAGCGAGCACTCCAGGCCCCTCTGCAGCTTCACGCCGTTCTTGGCTTTTTTAAAAAGGACAGATGTCCGCCGGCCCACGCTGCTGAGGGAGGGGCTGGCAGGGCTGTCTGCTGGGGGCAGGGCCAGGCCGTTGAGGCCGTTGTTGGACAGCAGGCGCTGGAAGGCCTGGCTCTCCTGCTGCAGAGCCTTCTTGTCAAGCAGCTCCCTGTCTGACACCATCCTCTTCTGCAGCTGGTTCAGGGACTTGCTTTCACTGATGGGTTTGAGTGTTGGAGGGTCCTGCAGAGAGTCCAGCTCTGAGAGGGTGGGCGCGGGTCCTGTGGGCTCCAGGGTTGGAGGGTGCGGGAGCTTGGCACCATCTGCTAAAGGAATAAAGAATCTGCTTGAACATTTTAGAAAGAGTTATTCCCAAAGCTACCAACAGCCGTTCCCATCCTTCACTAAGGTCACAGGAGAAACAGCAGGTTTTGACTGCTGACATGCACTAGAGACCTGGAATCAAAATCCTGCTGCTCACCTTTCTCCCCTTCCTCGTCCCCTTCCCTGGATGTTGTCTCCAGCCCGTCCCGTGGCACAGTGTCCCTGTTGGGCAGGGCCTTGCTCTGCTGCTGGGCCAGTTTGTGGCGGATGGAGTTGATCTCGCGCCGCAGGAGCCGGATGCGCCGCGTCCGGGCGCCGCTGGAGCGCATGGTGCTCACCGTGTCCAGCTTCTCCAGCAGCTCCTTCAGCTGCGCCTCCAGGGACAGGTGAGCCCGGTTCTCCGGGACCAGGATGTTATCCACTGCAGCACAAGAGATGGGAATGGTGAAGGGAAGGACTAAGGCTTCTCGGAGAAGCATCTGGGGCCAGTGCCAGGCCTCATTCCCTTTGATGCTATCCATGAATCAATCGCTTTAGCCTGGGGATTTAGCAGTCAATAATCTTGGAGCTTGGACTTCCTTCCTTTGGATAAAGCGCTGATTCAACTTGCACTGTCCTTCAGTTCCTGTTACTGCCCCAGAGGCAACAGTGAAAGATGTCTGCACCCCACACGGAACAGTTTGTGGTCTAGGCCCTTGTCAGAAACCTATCTCATAGTCAGATTAAATGACAAAATCTGACCAAAAATTTGGCCACAGAAGTGGCCAAAATATAACATATTTGCCATTCCTCTAGCTCTGCTGGAGGGCTGGCACCCGCAGGGGCAGGACAGGCAGCTGAACACCGACACGAATTTCATAATGACTGTCCATCTGCACCCAAGAGGGCTTCAGCACTTAGGAACCAGATGGCACGCTGCAAGCTCTGTGTGCTTATACTAACTTTAGCCAAGTTATTCAACCAATGCTTTGGGAGCTGCAGCTCAAGAGGGCTGTGGGAATGGACGGGGCCGTGTTGGGAATGGAAAGTCTCATCTAGAAGGATTGCTTAGGTCCCAGTGCCTGGACCCCTCATCACTCCCTCCCAGCCCTCAGTGCTCCATCTAACCCAGCTGCTGCACATCTTGCCAGTCTACAATGAAATGCATGAGCCTTCTCCAGAGCAAAAAAATCCCAGACCCACCTTTGCACTGCTCTTTAAAATAGGGAGTTTGTATGACATTCCTGGCACAAATCAAAGAGCACTGGCAGTTTACGAGGCTCTGCCAACACAGACATGCACTAGGAGAGCTGGAGTTAAGCTGTACCTAGCTCAGAGTGCCCAGCTCACCTGAAATCCCACTTTGAGGTTCTAAAGAAGTTAGATATGTGCCTAGGTAAACAGATTGATAGGAAAATTCTCTTATGCAGAACAGCTACGATTTCCATGCAGGCTGAACAACGTGCTCAGAACTAAAGCTATGATCTGCCTGAGAGAAAAAAAAAATATTAATCATTACTCACCATCCTCCCAAGAAAAGCGGTAAAAGTCGTGGGGCTTGGGCGACTCAGGCAGGTGAATCCCCACGCCAGTGTCAAAGCCGATGCTCTCGGCCTGGCGCCGCGCGTGACGCAAAATCGCTCCCCCGAGGTCCCGGAGCCGGACAGCTGCTCGGTGGAAAATCGTGTCTTTAGCATTATACCTCATGCAGTTGGCAACTATAAGGTTAAAGTCTTCCTCAAACTCATCCAAGGTTCGGTACAGGTGAGACTCCAGCTTCCGCCTCATGGTGGAAAAATCCATTGGGTTGGAAATGAATTCCAGGTAATCTGGAACCTAAACATATAAAACCTGTACAATTACAAAAACCATTTACTAGCCAACCAGAGCGCACCCATCACAAGCACTCTAAATGCCCTTTCCACTGGCAAAGGGCACCAACAGATGTTCATTTCTGTGTCACCCAGGCAAGGCAGACACATCCTGGCTCTGCAAAACATTACTTGCCCAAGATGTGCTAAAATTTCCAGAAAAAAATACCCTTTTTTTTTGGCCTGGAAAGATACACACATCGTGAGTCCTTTTCGAGATATTTTTTTAGTCCACCAGCAGATTGGGACAAGATGGTTTGTGCTTCTGCCCAGCAATATCTCATCTACAACCCATGAAACACCTGTAGGAAAGAGACTTGCCTCGTTCAGGTTAACAGGCTCCGTGAAGATCTGGGCAGCATCCTTCTCCTGCAGCAGGTCCAGGGTTGTGCGCAGCAGGACGTTGAAAGGGGTCAGCTGCAGCTCCATGGCAGCCTGCTGTACCTTGACCTGGCAACGGGAACACAGCCATGAGGACACTCACTGAGGACAGGACCTGTGAGTGGTGTCTCCCTCCAGATTCTTCCGAATCATCCCCCCAGCTTTAGTCACTGGTGGAAACCTCAGGCCAGCGTTGTTGTAGAGCTTCTGGCAAACACCTTGGACTCTCCATGTGCAGGATGTACGCTGCCCAGTCTAACTGCACAGTCCAATCCTTTTACATGGGGAACTCCTGTTTATTCAATCTCACAGAGTCAAAACAAGAGGAAACCTCAAGAAATTAAAGGATACTACAATTAAAAATGAAAACAGGCTTTTCACACCTGGTAAATTTTCCTGGAGAGCTCCCTGCCTCAGGATAATGTTATTATGCCAATTAGCAACATTATATAAAAATTAAAAGTATGCAGGCATTTACACGAACAACAACATCCATAATTAGACTTGAGAGCAAAAACAAAGTTTAAGACATAAGCTCTCACACTTCAAGGCAGAAACCAAACAACAGTGGTTAGACGTCTGCAAATTCCTAATAGAGTTTCTTATCTCCTTTAGGAAGTCTCTAATACTGTTTGGTTTCAAGCAAACAAGTTGTAGCACTGAAAATCTCTTGCACTGAAAATCTATTCAAAGAAGACTGGAACAGGATAAAAGTATTTATTCATCCTTTAACATCTTCATTTCTTTGATCTTATAATTGTTATGTCATTAAATCAACACTTCAATAACAAAGGTAAGCAAGTCTGTTTACACAAAGCAAACTCTGTTTGACATGCTCAGCAACAAGACAGCATCAGTGAGAGAATGAACCTAGACAGATACAAATACCACATTTTTCCCCAAAACAGGAAAGAAGCCAAACAGAGATGCACGATTCTGGAGCATCATTCTCCACTCACCTAAAAGCTGGGCTGGGATAGAGCCCAACTAGATATACTTTTCTGTGGTATTTTATCCTTTTAAAAAGCACACCACAGTTTCCATAAGCTTTTATGGATTTAGCCAGCTGTGATAGGGTTATATCAAGATATCAAAAGCAAACAAAGCCCAAGAATGATCTTTTTTTTTTAATCCTCCTACCTAAAATATGTTCACACAGCAGTGAGGGCTGAGCCAGTGATATAAATCAAGGACAATGCACCAAATGAACCATCAAGAGGACTCCAGAAAAGCTGTGGGTAGTTTCTGGCCGCGAAAAAATTGCTCTCAGAGGAGCTGTGATCACAGAGGATGCTGCTTAGCCTCTCCCTGCAGAGAGCTTGGAAGCACCCAGGCAAGGCCTGAGGACGTGTATGGGTTCACTGTGTGCCCAGTGAGCCTCTCCTGAAGCTGCTCTGGGGGACACTCCAGCCAGAGAGCACAGCTGGGAGTGCAGCGACCAACGAGGTAAGGACAGCAAAGACAGGCAAGGCTGGCAGGAACTGGAAACAACTGCTGAAACTTTGGAGATGTGCACATAGGTCAAAGAAGAAATTGGAAAATTTAATAAACGGTCTCCATCTTAAAAGTTTTTCTTCTAAAAATGTCCTGAGAGGATAAACTACAGGAATTTTTAGCTTCAGAAATGAAGAGCTGAATTGTGATTTAGACCTCTCTCTGGAGCAGGTGTTACCAAACTCCTGAAATAATCACGAAAGGAGACCTAACTTCTACTCTGCAAAACACTTGGTCCATGCCCAGAAACAGAAGGGGTTCTGTAGGTCAGGAATCAAATGCACTGTTAGTGATGGAAATACATTTTCTCTGCAGCCCAGCCCTGTTCTGAGGGCAGAGGCTGCACCGTGCAAACCCGTGACTGGCACAGGGGGAGGTGGCTCTGCACACCCAACAGTCAGAACCTATGAAAAGAGGAAAAGGCTCAAGAAAAACCGTAGTGCTCCTCCTGTGCCTCCTGCAGCACAGAGAGCATGCATGGGACTGAAGCTGAGTGCAGGAACTCGACAGCCAGAACTTCCTACCTGCTCCCGTTTGAGCTTTTCCCTCTTTCGGATGAGCTCGATGAGCAGCCGAGCCCGCTCCAAGTCGTGCCGCAGCTTCTGCCAGTACTTCAGCTCTTCCTTCACTGCACTCGTCTTCTCATCCTGCTCCTTCTGCAAGATGTAAGTGGGGTGAGAGAAAAAACACAACAGGCTTCCTATGTTGCCTTCTTTTTCTAGGAATCCTCTGGGAATTGCTCTGAGAGTCTTCCTCTTATTCCCTTGTCTCTTGTTCAGACCACGTCCCCTCCTTCCTCCAGCATTTAGCTGTCTAACCAACAGAACATCAGCTTTTCTAGATTTTACCTTACCTGTGAAATTAACCCAAATTATACTGCAGCTTCACCCTGGGAACACACTTCAGTGCACGCTCATTTACACCCTCCCTGCTTTTACACCCAAGTTTACTACAGAGGCTGGAAATTTTTCTGTGCACTGGAGCAGCAGCCCAAAGCATTTACAGCCTAAAGGGAAGGCAAGCAAAAGCAGGGGAGAAAAGAGCTATTCTCATCTTCTTTGTAACCAGTAAGAAATAGAGCCATGGAAAGGTATTTGCCAAGAATGGCCAGCACTGGGAGATGAGCTCATGCCTTCCAAGACACAGTTCAGTTACTTCACAACACAATCATCCTTCCTCTCCTAAATCTGTACATTTTTTAAGTGATTTGGATGATATACCTGAAATGCACACACTTTCACATGATTGCTGAGAGGAAAATTGCTTCACAAGATCTTCATGGTTTATATTAATGGGACATTAGTTTTAAAGAACTTACAGTAAATTGCCAATATAATACACCAAAGAAATGCTGCACTTTCGCAAGCTCTGCACTGATGAGTGGGGAATAATTATTTAGCACCCAGAGCAGTCTTCCTGCAAACCAAAAGCCCATAAATTCCAACTACAGTAAAAATATACATGTACATTGTATACAATCCCTACTGACAGGCTGTGTTAGAGGGTAGAGTCCTACTGCTTCATTACTTCAGCCACTACTTCTCATGCCAAATGCAGTGCTGCTTAATAGCACTAAGATCGAGTGACTCCAGATGCCAGCTTAAAAGAGGATGCAAAGGAGTCCAGAGCTGATGATTATGTCTAAATGTGCATGTGATGGACAGAAATTGAAGCTGCAGGGGGAATGACCCGAACTGGAATTTGTCCATAACTCTGGAGTTAAAACCCATTTTCTTTACTCACTCGCAAGGAATGTGTTTTTATCACTCATCGAAGAGATCAGCCCACCAAGGGCCCATCACACCCTTGCACAACCCTGGGTCTCCTGACTCAGGGGGAAAACTCCTGCCTGCTGTCTCACCAACACCAACATCTGCATGACAGATATCCCACTAATACACTAACTCAGTTGTTCAGGCATGAGCACACCAAGAGGAGACCAAGAGAGATTTAAACCTGATCTTTTCACCCTCACTCCCCTCCCCAGCCATGAGTTAAGCTCGTCTCCTCCTGGAAGCCAAGCTCTGTGTCCTGCCATGCGAGATCAGCTGGGGAGCACGCAGTACCTGCTCGGCGTTCCTCTGGGACTGCAGGTGCGAGTGCAGCCGCCGGATCAGGGGCACGCCGTTCCTCGCCTGCCGCTTCAGCAGCCAGTAGTTGTGCAGCCTCTGCATGAACTGGTTCTTCCTCTGCAGGGAGAGCCCACTGCAGATCTTGTTCAGCCTGAAGGAAGCAGAGAGTGTCATGGAGCCAACTGCAAAGCAATCGTGGCTTTGCAGACCCTTGGCTTTCCTGATGAAGCTTTGCAGTGTTCTATCAATGCTCACTCTGAAGTCCACATGAACTGGGACAATCTGGGGTCTCCTCACATGCAGACAGATGTGCCACTTTTCATACTGGAGGGTCCCACCAAGCACTTGACACAGCACAAAGTATGAAATCACCAATTCAGCTCCAAGCCTTGATGTCAAAACTAATTCCTGTGTCAAGAACTTTCCAGCGACCATTTAAGTTTGATGTTATTAAGCTGGAGCCTGGGAAATTACCCTGACAGGAGTCCAAGATAATAGATCACCTATTTTAACCTTTGCTTACCATTCTTATCTTACACGTGGTGCCTTGTCAGCCTATCTGTTAAAATACCAGTGACACATCAACACACTTCCTAAGGCACCAAACAAAAATTCAGCATTACCTAGTTCTGCACGAGGGAGAGATGGGAGAAAAAATACAAAAATACAGCCAAATACAGCCAAAGTCAAAGCTGCTTGCAACACCGTCAGGTTTGACATGCTCTGTAATAAAAGGAGGAATTGAGAAACTATGAAATGAGATCTCGAAAATTTTAATAGTGGGGTGACCCCTACCTGCCTACCTATAATGCCTGAAGTATTTTAAAAATACTTCATGGCAGATGGGTGCAGATGGGTGTTTGCCATTAGGGACCACCATAGAATCTGCATTACACAACAGCTTGGGATGGCTGCTCAGCAGAGCCAGAAAACCACAGTGACACTCAGTTAGAAAAAATCCAGGCATGAATTATGCTGCAGAGCACTCTGAACACAGTTATTGATTAGCCTTGACTGAAGATTCAGTGTTTCCAAGGTCAACAATGAGAGGGACAGAGTCCTTAAGACAGACTCTATTCAGCTCCAGCTGTCCAACTCCTTCCCTAAACCTGCAACACTCACCTGTAAGAGGGAATTTGTGCAACGGTCACCACGGGCATGGACGAACGCCCTTTGGTCACGTCACCAGGCTCCTTTTTGATCTTCTGCTTCAATTTCACTTGGTTCTTCTTCACAGATCCTTTGGGAGGGCCAGAATTGGCTTCCTCCTCTCCCTCCTCCTTCACAGTGACCTCCTGCCCATCAGCACCAGAGGCTGCAGACCCTCTTCTCACCGTGCCGGGCGGGGAGTGACTCTCACAGTAGGCAGTCTTGCGCACGGTGAACGTCGTGCCGTTGATGCTGGTCTCCCTCATGGGTTCAATCTTCATGAAGAGACCAGCTCTCTGTGCACAGGTGACGTGGAAGGCAGTGTAACAGTTCACCTTGTGGCATTGGATAGCAGCTCCCATGCCCTTCTGCTTGCAGATACAGCATGTGAGCTTCCACCGAGCTGGAGGGATGTTACTGATCCCTTCGATGGGCTCCAGGAACACAGTGTTTGCAAAGCAGACCTCTGGGATCCAGATGGCACAGACCACGTGAGCCCAGCGGCCATCGCTAGTCTGCTTGAAGGCTCCCCCTTTGTTTGGGCAAAGCACACAATCCACAGGGCGAGAAGGGGACTGTAAACAGCAGCGGCAAAGCCACTGCCCCTCGGGGATGTAGGGCACACCATAACACTCCTGGTGCACGGCCAGATTGCAAATGTCACAGAACAGGATGACGTTGCTGTTGTGACACTCATCGTCCATGCAGACACAGCAGAAGGCATCCTCATCGATGAGGGACTGCTGAGCCCCGTTGTTCCGGCTCTCAAGGTACGACTCCTTTTCCAACCGATCCACCAGCAGCTCAAAAGTGTCAGCAGAAACCGTCCCATAACCATCAGCCTTTCTCTTCTCGTTGACCATCTCCAGCCATGCCAGATCCTCCTCATCCATGTCATACTCCACTTCTACGTCAAGGTCCTCGGGAGGCTTTTCAATGTACCGGTAGTAGGCAGCAGGGAGGGGAGGGGCATCTGGCTGGCTGAGGGAGTCCACCACACGGAATTTGGGCTGGGGCAAGTGCAAAGACATCCCTGGTGCATGTTTGGAGCAGGACTCCTTCTTCTTGCCTTTGGAAGGTGTTTTCTTAGATTTGGAAGTGAAGAGGGGCTGCTCACTGTTCTCCTTGTTGCTGTTGCACTCAGTGATGTCCTGGGCTGTCAGCTCGTCCTCGGTGATGAGCTTTAGGGGGTCGTAGATGCTGATGCGATGGAGCCGCCCGTCGATGTCCACCTCCACGATGCGCTGGGCCTGGGCGTAGGTCAGCGTCTCTCGGGTGGGGGAGCACTTGAGGCTGTAGGGCGAGGGAGAACGCCTCCCCTCCAAGTGCTGCCGGCACCTCCTCCGAGGCTTCCTCATCCCTGTGGTCCAGAGACCCTGTGACACGACAGGACAGAGGACAGGGTAAGACAAGGAGACAAGCAAGAAGCAGCACAGACTGAAAAACTCACTCAACGCTGCAACAGAGCAAATTTCTGCCAGACGCTTCAGCAATTTCAGGCTTGCTGAGTCTTTACACCTTAGGTAACGGGCAGGTATTTGGTATATTGGCCATTCCTTGCAGTGTGTATCAGAGCAATGCACAGCACCCTCCAACTTTCTCTATTTGCACCTCAGATGTACGTTCCACCATACCATCAGTGAGAAAAACTCAAAATAATTTGACAGCACAACACACGGTCTGCTGTGCACCCAGATCAGCAAACCATTCAGATCCCCTGAAATTCAAACAACACTGTTCACATCTTCTTGCACCATTCATATATTAAGCTCACACAAACCAACGAGTTCTCTGTTCTTTTGCCTGTGACTTTTCCTTTATATCCCCGAATGTGCTGGATGTTTTCCAGGTGAAAAGGAATGCACTGTTCAGGTCTTATGAAAGCAGTTTCCAATTTAATTTTTTTTTTTGTCAGCTCCAGATGAGAAAACTAGCGGCTCTCCCTCAGCCCAGGAGGGAGCTCCTCCAAGTTTCACAGCTCAGGGCTGCCACTACCAATCCTTCCATTCTGGCACTGCAGATGCAAAAAAGTCCCATAATGAAAAATCATCCTCCAGCTTTGCTTTTCCTTCCCTCAAGGGTCACAAACAGAACCAGAAGATGGACTGAGCAATGCAGCAGAGACCAGAAGTGCATCTCTTCTGCTCTTCCACGAGGAAGCAAAGAGGAATAAACATGGCAACGAGCAGCATGGATCCCAATGGACTTACAAGCTCTGGCGTTAGCCCCTCTGGAGCCACAATTCCCATACATCCACCTGAGCCACCTGGCTATGGAGAGTCCACAGGGCTACAAGCAGGAAAGCAGCAAGACAGCTTCCAGCACCAGGAACCGTGCAATGGCATTTGCTCAGAGCCTTAACAAAAAGCCCCAGCCAGCTCTGCCCGCGCAAACTGCTAATCAGCAACCCAGATAATTAGCTGAGAGTCGGCTGCTGACATTAAGGAGGTGCCTGTCAGAGGGGAGCACAGGAGAAGCCTGGGGAGATGGGCTGGGGGAGGATTCAGACATGGTGGCAGCAGCTCAGCGATCAGAGGGCGAAGGAGGGAGCTGGCAAAGAGAGAAAGCAGAGAGGAAGCCAAGTGAGTAATGCAAGAGAGAAGGGCAGAGTCAAGGATGGGAACATGACTTATGGGAATAAACGAGCTGAGGCTGAAAGAAGTCAGAAAGGAGACAAAGAAAAGCAAATGTAAATTCTCTGTGAGAAGATAAGCCAGCCCAGAGCTTATCTGTTGCTATGCAGAGGCTTGAACCAGCACCTCACCCTTATTTAAAGCAATCCACACACTCAGCCCCTTTCTGTGGGACCCACAGACAAGAAAACACACTACAGACCCACAACTTGTCCTCAGCAATGCAGTCTTTGTGCTCCATGAAGGACATCGTTTCAGAAACTCTCAACTGTGTGCTACAGCAAGCAGCATCTCACAGGACCAGGACCTACAAGAAGTCCAAGCTTTTTCCAGAAAGAAGGAACAAATTCCAGGAGCAATACTTTTTTCGAGTACTGGTTCTGTGAACTATGAGATTAAGCCATGACACCACCTGTGTCTTAGGAAGCAAACAGGCTCTGGGAAAGGTTTCCAAACTCTTCCCTGTATCCAGAGAAATAAAATGCAGGTGCCAGTTTCAGTATGCACACCCATAATGATGGAGCCTGTAAACACAATTTTACTTCAGATGTAAAATAAAAGATGATAATTTCTACCTGCAAATATAGGTACCACAAATTTTGGTGGTACCTTTGCCTTAAAAGTTTAATCAGTCACTCGATCCACGCACTGCAGACACCCAACTGCACTCGTCCTAGCTGAGCTCCAACGGCTTCAATCAGAAGAAAAAAGAATTTTAAAATGAGGGTATAAAGGCAACTTGATCATCAAATGAAAACAAAAAAAAACCAAACCAAAAGAAAATCCTTCTGACAAACAGCTCTGTTACAATTCAGGCTGGTACAAGCAAAGAAGATATTGGAGGCAAAAAGATAAATGGAGGATAAAGTAATTATTATGAGCTGACCACACACATCATTACTATTGTGCTCAGGAAAAATGAGGCAATAGCCAATTGCTTGGAATGCTGAGGGACAAGCAAATTTCAGTGAAACAAGCACCTGAAGGAAGGGCTGTTTTATCTGTTAACAGCAAAAACAAGGGTGCAGGGTTCCTTTAGTGAAACAATCTGTATTTCTCGAAAAATTACTCCAAAGTGGGCTTTTTTGCACCACAGCATCCAACTGCCATAAAACAGCCCATTTGTAAAACACACAATTACTTAGCACTATGAAGAAGCATCTAAAATGGCATGGAAATTGCTGCCAGCGAGAGCTGAGTGCCTGGAATGAGACATATACCTGGATATTAGCAGAGACACCTCCAAAATACCTTGAAAGCAGCAACAAAATCAACTCAGACACACTGAGCCGAGCACTGTGACCTTGTCTACAACAACAGAAACTTCTAAGCAGCAACCTAAGAATGTTTTGATTCCCTCAGCACACTTGAAAACACCTCCTAGCTACACATAAAAAGGAATCCCTCTGCAAACAGCACCTGTGCACAGTGAAGTGCAAAAGATACTCGACATCAGTGGGGTTAAATGCTATTTCAGCCCATGTTGATTCTGTCCTGCCATGGACAAAGGTTGCTGATGTGAAAGCAGAAAGTTCAAACAGACATCCTTTTGCCATTGCCACAATGTGCTCAAGGCATTCCAAAAAGACCCCGTCACCCATTTTTACCGGAGATTACAGTGGGAGCAGGGGGTGAAGTTCCCAGAAAGCACAACTGAGCAAACAAGGTGGCTACAACTCATAAAGCTGCTGTGAATGAATTTAACTCTACCCCAGGAGCTCCTTCAGGAGGGGTTTGATTCTCCTGAGCAGCAGCTTTCACACCTGTGGGCAATAGCAGCCTCAGAGGGCTGCAACAGGTGACTAAAAAAACCAAGCCCATCATCAGGACACTTAAATTTACTACAAAGGGGGCTAAAGCTCCCCTGAAAAAACCAAAGAGATCAACATGTATGGAACAAGACCACAGTGCAGGCCCCTATTATACACACAGCCTGGAATATCGAACACAAGTGGGTCCTCTAAAGGAAAGGCCGTGATTTCCACCATCAATGCTGCCTTGGCCATCTCCAAGGCTCAGAAGTCCTTTTCTCACGCTGCAGAAGACCTCAGTCTCCTTCCCAGCTCTCCTTCATGCTGCAGTCCTTCCTTCCAGCTTTCCCATGCTGAACAACCAAGGACTCATTTTACAGCACCAGGCTTCTCACGTGCAGAGGACGCAAGGCTGGAGCTCAGGGCAGTGCTGCTGGGGGAATTTCCTGGCCCTTTCTTTCAGCACAGCTCGGTGATCCCAGTGAAAAACGAGGTCCCTCAACAATGAAGAACTTCAGTGACTTGCAGGAAAAAGGCCTTTGGACTTTGGTGAGCAGCAGGAGATGGGAACAACAAGGCTCTTACTGGACTCTGGTGCACCATGACTACTGGCAGTGGCGACAGATCATATAATCCTAAAGAGTCTGGGGTTTGTTGTTATCAAACATTGCCCCTCTTTGGGACATCAAGCCAAACAGCAAGGTCCGGAATGTTCCTCAGCACTGCTCTCCTGCACCAGCAGCCACTCAGCTCCGTGCAGCCACTGGGATTTAAAGCCCACTGCTGTGCAATGGGGAACAGACACCCATGGAGCTATTTAAGAAACACATTGTAAAATAAAAGCAATGGATGCCAGAGGAAAGAAACAACCTGCAACAGCTGCAGCCCCCTCTCCACCTCTTGCTGACCAAATCGCCAGCAAAACTCCTGCTGCCCTCGACAATGTCCCTTCATGTTCCCGCCATGTCTGTGCTTGCCACAGGCCCATGTTTCCCCCACACCTGCCACGGGTTTATGCTCCTCACACCCGCATTGATGCCTACAATGAAATGTGTCAGTGTTCAACAGATGTCAAAGAGAGCTTCTTGCCCTGGCACATGCAGAGATCTTGATCTTATCAATGCCCTGATACTTCTGTAACCAAGTCAAGCTGACGGGAGATGCTCCAGCCTCGAGAGAGGCCCTCTGTCAGGAATGGGGAGGGTGCTAGGCAGGCTGTGGATGCAGTTTCAGGTAAGTCTGGGCTCAGCAACAGATGGGGTGTGCCATGAGCAGTGTCTGACCTCAGCAGCAGTGCTCCGAGGGAACTGTGATATGCCACGAGCTGTGTCCGGCCTCAGCAGCGACTGAGGGAACCGTGACATGCCCTCAGCTGTCAGGCGCCGGCGGGAGCTCCTCTCAGGAGCTACCCTGCGCACCGAGGGATCCCTGCAGGAAACTCCAGCAGCAGCCAGCGATCTGGGCCTAGGCACAACAGGGACTTGGACAGAAACGGAGCCGTACCCGGCGGGGGAGGAGAAAGCGATGAACCGCGGCGGGACCGAGGCCGTGACCAAGGCCGGTCCGCGCTCAGGGGCGGCCGCCTCTCCCCGCGGACCCGCAACAGTCCCGAGAGAGGGGCCGGCCAGGGGCGGCCACCGCGAGAGCAGGGCGCTGCAAGGCCATTGGCTGCCGCCGCCGTCCATCACAGCTCCACCACCAATAGCAGCGCAAGGCTGCGCGGGGCTAAAGGCGGGTGCGCTCGGCCCCGCCTGGGCCAATCGCGTGGGAGAAGGTGGGCGGCGCCCCCGCCGCGCCGCGAAGAAGGGGGGGCCAAGATGGCGGCAATGGGGGGGCCCGGCTGACACGGCGCTGCCCGTTCCCCGTCCCCAGGCGCTCGCCGCCGCTGCCCCCTCCTCGGCGGGGGACCGCGGGCCGCTCTCGCCGCGCGGAGACAGAGCAGGGACGTAGGAGAGGCCCGCAGGCTGCGGCGCACCGGCCTCCCCCAGCTCCTTCCCGCCCGCCCGGTCACCTTCCCGCGACCCCGGCGCGGGGGTGTGTGAGGGAGGAGAGACCCCTGAAGGAAGGGTGTCGCGGCCTCCCGCGCAGAGCTTTACCTGGTCGGCTCAGCTCGCCGCCGCCGCGGCTTCTCCACCGTTGCCGCCGCCTCCTTTTGGGGGGAATTTTTGTTTTTGTTTTTCTTTTTCTTTTTTTTTTCTTTTCCTTTTTTTTTTTTTTTTTTTTTTACATTCTCTCCGCCTCCCCCTCCCCTCCCCCCTGGGGCGGACGGGCTCACCCAGCCGGCGGCGGGAGGGGAGGGCACAAGATGTCGGCTCCGTCCGCTCCGGCTACCGCCGCCTCCTCAGCGCCGCCTCCTCATTGCCGCTGCCGCCGCTGCTCCCGCCGCTGCTCCCGCCGCTGCCGCTCCGGCCCCGGTGCCGCTTCGCCCCCCACTACCCTCACCTCCCCCCCGCTCCCCCCCGGGGCTCCAGCGCCCCCGACGCTCTCGGTGCTGTGGAGGCGGGGGGGGAGCAGGGGACACACGCTTAAGATGGAGGCGGCGGTGGTGGCGGCGCGGGCCGGCCGAGCGGCGGGGAGAGGCGGCAGCCAGCGGCCAGGCGGGGGAGGGGGCTCCGCACTCCGCTCCCCCCGCGGGCAGGCACCGCCCGCCCCTCCCCGGTGCCTTCCCACACCCGGGCCGCGCCGAGCGGGAGGCCCCCGGGGGCTGGTGGTGACGGGAGGGCGGGGGGTCCCTCCGCGCCGGCCTCATGGCTTAGGCGGGGGCCGCCACCGCGCGTCCCCCTCGGTGGCTGACGAGGCAGAGAGCATCGGAGAGCCGCGGGCTCCCGGCCGCCGGCGGGGGTACCCCTGTGCCTCGCCTCCCCCCACATCGTCCGGCCGTTGGGCTTTGGGAGCTCGGGAACAGCCGTGCGGGCCCATCCCAGGCCGGTGCCTCGCAGCCGGGAGCGCTCAGGCCACGGGAAATGAGGTGGGATTTTTGTCCCGGGCTCGTTTGGGGTGTCTTCCTCTTGCAGCCCACTTTTTTAGCAAGAGGTCCCAGGAAACACCCTGGAGCATCGCCAGGTGCCAGAGTCCAACCCAGCTACACTCCCAGAGAACCTTTGCCTGCCACTGTTAACCTAAACAAGCAACATCAAACAAACGATGTAAATAGCGAGAGCCTGTATTTATTTTCTAGACCAATACTTGAGGTCCACATGGCCTCTCTGCAGAGGTGTGACGGGCTGGAAGGGCAGTGAGAGAGGGACTGAGGGGATTGAACAAGGAAGAAGTTAAGTTAGCAACTGAGATAAGTATTGAGATACGAATTGCAGAGGCTCCCACACTTACTTTTTATAGCGCATGCCACATACTTGGGCATATGTATGTTCCACCTCCTACTCTGTGCAGAGTATTGCATAATATCACCATCTGAATTTATAGAATTAACTGTTTTAGAAGGAAGCAATGAATGCTGTTTTCCCTCGTTTACAGTCCAACTGGAGATCTTTTGTCTCTTAACGTATGTTAACCATGGAATCTGAGAGCAGCCAGTCTGTGACAGTCTGTTTTGCAAAGCGCTCGGGTTGGACCAGAGCTTGTTGCAACTTTAAAAGCAAAGGAAAACATGTTACTTACTGCTGAACAGTCTTTGCATATCACCTTTGAAGTATATACTGTGTATATATGTATACTTTTTTACGAATCTACTATTTACATATCAAAACTTGAAAATAAATCGCAGTCTGTTCTTGCATGAAAAACAAGCTATCAAGGATTTAGAAATAAAGTCCCAATGCTCTCACTGATTTACAAAGGACCTCACCCTCAAAAGAACAGCTATGTAACAGTATGGTCCTAGCCACGAAGGATAAAACAAAACCCAAAACAATCTAGAGATGCATTTGCTTCCTGGTTAAACAGTAAATAAAATAATTTCAATAATTGATGAGCAGCTTCAAAGGCGGAGAGAACTGTGTTTTTTCAGCCTGGAAAAGAGAAGCTTTGGGGTGACCTAATTGCAGCCCTTCAGTACCTGAAGGAACCTACAGTAAAATGGAGACTTTTTACAAGAGCATGTAGGGACAGGGCAAGGGGAATGGTTTCAAACTGGAAGACAGGAGGTTTAGGTTAGGTGATAGGAAAAAAATTCTTCCCTGTGGGGCTGGTGAGGCACTGGAACAGGTTGTCCAGGGGAGCTGTGGCTGCCACATTCCTGGAATTGTTCAAGGGCAGGTTGGATGGAGAGTGACCTGCTCTAGTGAAAGGTGTCCCACAGCAGGGGATTGCAAACAGATGTTAAGTCCCTTCCAACCCTGGCCATTCTATGATTTTCCTTCTTTATGTGGGAATTTTAATTGGGTTTTACTTGAATTTTTTTTTTTTAACTTTTCTTTTTTTAAAAATATGACCAACTTTTGCACATGCTTTCATTTTTACCTCAGTTTTGAAACGTTCATACTCTTAAATTTGGACTGGAATGAGCTTATTATAATCACATTAGGTTCCCTATTAAGAACAGTAGGATGACTCGTGCACAGAGATGTTCAGACATCTCTGGTGACTGGGGGCCATGTGTTACAACATCAAAACAAGTTATTCACCATTTAGTTTTATATCAAAGCTGTGGAACTAATGTGTTATTTGAAAAAACATTCTGAACTTCTCTCAAATCCCAGAGGTACAGCTTAATTCAATTTCTTTGTTGTCTCAGTTTTTAAAGGGTGCAAGTGCAAAATTAGTGATGTTGCTTCAAATGAAAGCGGCAGCCAAGACACCTCAAACAGAGTTGGGCACCTTCATCCATATTACAATTTTCCCCATGTTTATTCAAGCATATAAGACATACTTAAAAAGGGAAGAGAATTATCATTTAGAACTGAGAGCTGACCTTTTTTCTTTGTTGATTTATTAAGCCTCAAAACTGAGTTATGTTTGTATCTCTCTTAAGCTGTTTGTTCTGCTGCTGCTTTCTTCAGAATTGCTGAAATTAGAGCAATTGCTAAACAGGACTCTTGTGCATTAAAGGTTAAAACCTGATATCTCAAAAGTGATAAGCCTCAGCTGCCATGTATTTTCACTGGATTTTTATATATATATTTGTATAGGGTCCTAGGAAGTGCTCAGCTGCACTTCCTAAGACCCTATATAAATATATATATATATTTATAACCCTCTTCAGCCTCACTGACATCAGAGGTTACACAAGCACCCAGCACTACCTCCTCAGTGGTTCTTTTTTTTTAATCTCAACATCCTCTAATTTTAAAACATTTTTTTTCAGTTGAAGTGTTCTGAAGACAGATCTGAAATGATGGTTTATGGCAGGAGAATTTTTATTTTTCTAGCCAAACTTGGCTGAAAGAAGTTAACTCACTTTAATTTAGCAGCAAATCAATGAGGGTTGCAGATATCATATACCAACCCTTCAGTATTATTTAATGGAGTGCATTCCAACAAAAAAGGAGAGCTGCCTGAATCAGCTGTGAGCCCGCACCAGCTGAACATCACATCAAAAGCTGTGCAAGCTCATGTGCTCAGAAAATGGCCTTGTGGAGACAAATCAGGCAAAACATCTTCTAAACCACATTTGCCTGGAAACTCTGACATTTTCATAGGGTAAATTTGGGCTCGATGATCCTAATGGCCTTTTCCAACCTGAATGATTCCATGATAAGTGCAATTAATGTGGTGAGTGTCCATCCTTTTGGGGGAAAACAAATCCGTACTGGCTATTCTGCTCTTCATTCAATCTTTCATGTCTTGCTTCTCTCAGCTGTGACAAGAAAAACAGCCATAATCACGTTTCCAGCCAAGACTCTGCTGACCCATGATACAGGAAAAATGCAGAGGATTAGGAACGCTTTCCCTGGTTGCTCAGGCAACAGCGAGACATGGGAATATGAAAAGGTATTAGCATCCTTTGTACAGAATCTCGCTAGAGTTCTCAGATGTGTTTATCATTTTCTATGTTTTTCTTCTTTCCCATAATCACATACTTAAAACATGAACATTATTTGTTTAGTCTGCTACCTAGAATGTGAAAATGGTAAATGTGAAAACAGATTATCTGTCTTTTTCCTATAGGATAAAACAAGTACTTTTCTAAGATGCTGTGGAAATTTTCAAAATTGTGCACTGAAAGGTTTCTAGGTGGTATCCAAAACACAGCAGCTATTGTCTCTCTTTAAAAATCCTGGTAATTTTGGGGTGTCTCTTAAGAAAATAAAATAATCATTGCTTCATCTGCTTTTTCTTTCCCACTTACATGTGCAAGTACCTAACAAATAGGCCCCATTAAGCTGCAACTTCACAGACCTAATTAACTGTCAAAATAGACTTACGGAGAAAGATTGTTTCTGAAGGCTTTATTTTCCAAATTAAAAAAAGATGCTTGGAAGTCAGAAATGAATGTAAGACGAGCAAGTAAATTGTATTCCAAGTTAACATCTGCATGTTACATGAGACAGGCACAAAAATTCCATCCATATATCCATGTACATTTTTATCATACATCCTCAGTACGAACAGCAAACATATTTTTGGCTGGCCTGATTTACGGAATTTTGGACCACTTAATGGCTGAGGGATTTTTATCACTTGGTTTTGTATTTTTAAGCATGTAAACGATACTTGTAATGAAAGGAATGTCCGTGAATTGTGTGTCAGTGTGAGTCATCCAGCAGGCACTGCCTGCACCTCTGCATGAGGTAATTTCTGCTTTGACTCACGGTGTCTGTCAGGGTCACACACCGCCTCTCGCTTCTTGTGCTGATTTTGAAGGATTCCAGCCTTGGCCTGAGTCACTGGCTCTATCAAGCAGGTGTTTTTCAAACTCCTTTCAGGAAATGTCAGTAGGATTTCCCCCCACCCCTCCCTTCTGGTAGCTCACTGCTCTTCATTGAAGCACGTCCTCAGATGCCGTAGGAGCACTGGGATGGTTGGTTTATACAGACAGATACTCTTTCCACTACAACCTGCTACATTTTGTACTGTCTGTTTTGAGTCCTTGGATGATACATGCCCCAAAAAAACAAATACACATACACCTCCAGAGTTCCTGGGCTCACAGAGCACCTGCTCCCCACATTTGTTGGGATGTTGGGTAATGCTTTTGTACAGCGTTCTGTCACTGTATGGGGTTGGTGAGTGAATGAGTGAAACCAGAGCATGGAGCCCACACAGCAGCTGTTGGGATTGCTCTTGCAATTTCAGAGCATTCAGGGTAAGTGTAAACCTACTGAGAAACCCAGAAACCCAGTCCCTGAAACTGGGTGTATACTCAGCAGAAAGACTGACGCTGAAGAGCCTGTACGTGCCATCCCTAAAACAAGTGAGACTGGTGTTTGCAAAATCTACATACCCTACTCGGTTATGCTCACAGTTGTTCTTCTCACACCTATGTGTATCGTGTGTCCCCAGTGCCTCTTCATGCTCATCCTCTGCTCAGACAGACAATTCCCAAAGGGCATCTTAAATTATTCTTTAAAACTATCCAAGTCCCTTCAACTACCAGCAGACTGCTCAGTACATTCCTTTATCGTGAAGAGGTTTTCTCCCTCATTACTGAGACAGAAAACTCTTCACATCTACCTATCCCCTTTTGGAGGAGGGCAAGATGATCAAGAAATCATACCCTGCATTCCCATAACAGTGGTTCACGAGTTCTTTGCCTTAACAGATGACTTGGACTTTAGACATGACTTTCTGAAAGAAAGCTCTCTACTCTAAAGGTCTCCACAGATGTACTCAAATTTCTCTACAAGATTGAGCTTTTAAGACTCTTCTCTGCCTCTCCATGTCCAAGGTTGCACATAGGAGGCCAGCCTGCCTCACGCACAGCCCTGAAACATCTCCCTGTGCACTCACAAGCACTCACCTGGGCAATGACCCTCCGCTGCAAAGCACCAAGCCTCATTTTACCCTGGCACAGGCAGCTCTAAACATCTGCAGCTCTCTGAGATGTTGATGCCAGCTGCGGAGAGCTTCCTTCCAACCTCTGTTCAAGATTATGCAGGGCACATGGCAGCCAGGTCGGATTCACAAGGACAATATTCCAACTGCAGTTTGACAGATGCAACTAGAACTTCTCCCTTCTGTTATTTAAGGAAAATGTTCCTTAGCAAGACGAAAGGATGAAACCTAAATCTCATCAAGCTGGGGTTTTTCAAGACAAAGTCAGCAGAACGTTACTGCATATCCCCCAGCCTAGCTCTTTACAAACGAGTGCTGCATAAGAAAACATTGAATTTCCAGGGAGTTGAGGACACATCACAACAGCTCTGTCCTCACTGTCCCTAGCTAAGAGAGGAGTGAAGCAAAGGGCTTGTACATGACCCAGACAGATACGAGGCAAGAGAAACCACATCTTATCATCGTGGACCATCTGTGCAGCTACAGCAGGCAAACATCAACACCATCCTATCAAAAAGCTGCAGTCACTGGAGGGTTATCCCCAGTGCTGCATGCCATGAGCTGCAACAGGGAGACAGCCAAGAAACGTGACATCACTATGGCCAGTTCCCAGTGGAGAAGAGAGATCAGAAAATTCTGGAAATGTTGCTGTTTTCCCTTACTTGAGGTCTGTACAGCAAAACTGAACATTACTTAAGAAGAAAATTAGAGAGTACTGAAAACAACCTGGCTAAATCAAACCAAAATAAGTCAGCAGCTTCAGAAGAAGGGAAGAGTTGAGAATCACTGCATGTTTTATTGAGGTCACACAGCTTCTCAATACTTTTCTCTAGTCCTGGGGACTCTGAGCTCTGATACAGAGAAGACACTTGTCTCTTGGCACATGTCCCTTGGGACAGACTTTGGAATGATTGGCTGAACCTGACTGATCACCATAGGGAAGAAGGTGTTGCAGTCCAAAGGTGTTATCACAACGAGCAGCTGTGCCTGCACTATCAAGTGACTGTATTGATAAGCTGTGGATCTGCAGATACTCCAGTTTCAGCACAGGCTGGAAAACTTCCTGCAGATCCATATTCAAACTAACTTGTGCAGCTGCTTGGGATACCCAGTCTGTCACTGTGGAAAGTGGTCTTGAATTCCCAGGCTGCGTTTGCCGCTGGCAATGAGGAGGAGACAGCACTGACCAAATCCCAGGGAATGAAATAAGCAGGGAAACATTTAAAAAAGGAGGCAGTGTCTCTTTGGAGAGGAGGCATCCAAGCAGAACTGTGTGTATAGGATGAGATTGTAGCTGCTCTGAACACAGGCTGATCCCATGGTGCCCTGGAGCTGACACCACCCCGGCAGCCTTGCTCTGCTGGGTGCTCTGTGACTGCTCAGGGAAGCAGGACACAGTCAGAGTGAGACTGGTTAAGGTCTTGTTATGCTGAAATTCAGTATTTCTGATCCTTTTGCTTAGGACTCACTTCACAGTCAATTTTACCATTTTCTTTACCTCATCCGTAATTAATGTACTAAACCCTGTGTTTGAAAAGACTCAGGAAAAAGAATGAAACCCCTCCTCTCTCAAGTGGACAAATACAGGGGTGGAAAAAAAAAAAGGTAAAATTCTCCCACTTAAAGTTTCAACAAGAATATATTTGTCTTTTATGCTGAAAACTGTCTGGGGTGTTTCCCCTTTAGTAGAACGAAGTCCAGTGCCCACAGCATGGTGTCATCCTTGTGTTGGCACGTTGAGAGAAGTCCCACAGGCCAAAAATTGGCCACCAGCAACACAGTGTGGAATGAGTTTGATGTCATCAAGGAGAACTGAGTCCCAGCCACAGCTGCACCCGTCGCTATAATGACATCCCACTTCTTTTCTTTGAATCCTTCCGTGCAATGGGACTGAAGGTCAAGATCTCCTTGTAAATGTGCTCTTGAAAAACAGAACAAAATAGCTGTGAATGTGTGATTTGAGAGGACACAAATAAATGGATATGCACAAAAAGTCATTCAGTGGCAGGTGGAAGAGACAAAGAGAGACAAAAAATGTCTGCCTGAAGAGCTGGAGGGATTTTTGCTGAATGCGTAAGAGCAAGAGATCTGTGCACTACCATTGAGGCATCAGCAGGCAATCACAGCCTGTACAGCATCTGTACAGGAAAGAAAGAGGGGTAGGAAAGTCCCGTGCTAGACAGGAACCTCAAAGAAAATAAACTTCTTACTTTTCCACTCCTCTATTGAAAGCTTTTCATGTTCCAGAGAATCATCATAGGAGTGTTGTGCCTCTGTCTCCTCCTCGACATCTCGGAACTGGTCGAAGTAGGGGTGAGCCAAGGCCTCTGTTGCTGTAAGGCGCTTTTCCACATCCAGCTGCAACATCTTGTCAAGCAGATCCACGGCTGCAGAGGATGGGAACGGGGCTAAGCAAGGTGCAGGGGAGCACAGGCGCCCTGTGCATGAACCCTGCACGTGATGGCACTGGTATTTCCAGTGTTTCGTCTGCAGACCTGAACACTGAAGAGATTTCCCAACCTGGTCAAGGCAGCAAGGAGCTCCCATTAGTGGAGATGCAAAGTCTGCCCAACAGCAGCCTCAGGGAGCTCTTACTAACAGAAGTTAAATTGTGCAGAAATAACAAATTAGACTTGAATAAGCCTTGCTGCACAGAAAAGCTGTAGAAACATGAGGAGTAAGCCAGTAACCTCAAGATATTTTTCAGTTTTAATCATTTGCTTTCATTCAGAGCCCTGCATCTCAAAGGAGTCTTAACATGAGTAATCTATATAGAAACCTATACATCCCTGGTAAAGAGGAGGGCAGGAAACTCAGACGCTAACTAGTCTCTGTCAGTCCCATTCCCACTTGGTTTTAAGACATTCTTCCATTCAGTTTCTAGAAGAGTTTTGCTTGCTCTCACCTCTAACCTACCTCGGAAGAGAGCTTTTTGTAAGAGATCAATTCTTGCACTGAAAATTGCACATCTGCTGTCTGAACAAACAGGATCTATACTGTACTTAAAAATAATTATCAAAAAAAGTACTAAGTGGCCAAGAAGAGCAGAACATCGCCGTTGTAATGCCAATAAAAGACAATTCTGCTTTTAATTGATACATATTTTCCCTGAGGAAGGGCAGGGGCACAAACTGCAAGGGAAAAACATAGCGAGAAATTATGAGAAAAAGGAGAAATAAAGTTGGGGCTGTGGCAGTCAGCTTGCCTCCTTTCCAGCTGTTAAAACTCATGAGAAATGCTGGAGATTACTTACCCTGAGGATTTGCTTTAGGGAAAAGCACAGACAAATCCTTCTTGGGGATTTTAGGAAGGGACTTGATATAACTCTTTGCCTGAAAGAGCAAGGAAAGAACGGTTACTGCACGTGGACAGGTGAGAAATACAGCTCTCAGTCTCATGGCACTGATGAGCCAAGGCGAATGCAGAGAAGAGCAAAGCATCCCAGAAGTCCCATTTCAGCAAGCAGTTTACAAGGAACTATTTTTATCAACCGAGACAGAGAAATACTTTTAAGAGCCAAGCTGGAGACCAGAGAAGGTTGGTGGTTTGCTGCGGCATCAGGCACCTCACATGGGAGTCCCTGCAAAACACAGCAGTTCCAACACAGCACCAGGTCCACCAGATGTGCCCCCAGCACAGAGAAATGCCTTCCTTGCTGAGGGGAAAAGGCTGCTGCTAAGGCAGCACCTCTCCCATGCCAAACACAAGTCAGCCTCTTCCACCGACACCTGCGCCAGCAGGACCCAAATCCACAGGGAACTTCCTTACCGCTTTGTCCTCCAGCTTCTCCAAGAAGTCCTCTCCTGGATGCCCTGTTACTTTCAGGATCTGGGTCAGCTGATCCAGGTCTGGCAAGCTGTGTTAAAGATCACCCTTTGAGGAGCAGCCCCTGGACACCCCCGCCCCCAGCTCTGCCTGCGAGAGCTGCAATTAGCTCATGATACAAACCCACCACAGTCACACAAGTAGAGATTCATTAGACTGGCAAAAAGAGCTCCAAGCCTTTCTTCCTGGCATGGCATTTCCACCAACAGATAATTTTTCTGGGACAACTGTGCCAGGACACACATCCATGGGCTTGGAAGGATATGCAAGGCTTTGGGAACAGAGCTATGGCCACGCAAGGTTGAACAACTGATGTAGAGCCACACCTCCACAGAGGTGTATTTCTGAGGTCCTCTTCTGTTTTCCTCTTCAGAAAGACTGGTCCTTGTGATTACCTCCTGATAAACCAGACTGACACCTGTTTTTCTCAGCAGCCTCATTCATAAAAGCCCTTTCACACACACCAAGAATTATTACTCCCCTCAGGGAAAAGGTTCAGCGTGAAAGGATACAGTCTTTTCCTTTAAAGAGTGTTTTCCCAGTCAGCATTTCTGCCATGATACAGCCAATAGACCAGATATCCACTGTTCAGAGAGAAAAAGGAGTGGGGGAGGAGGAAAGGAAATAAAAAATACAAAAAGGAATTAGAAAGGCAGCAGTGGTTGCTGGGGCTGTCGCTTTTGCTCTTGCTTGCAGCAAGCACTGATTTAAATGTCACTCCCTCCCACCCTCCTCTGTTCTTTCTATGCTGCTAAAGTCTCTGCTTCCATCATTTCCTGCAAGCACCAGTTCTGGGAGTTGTGCAACACCTCTGGGGCCTGCTCTGCTCCAGGGAACACTGATGACAAAGAGGAAAAACCAGTGGATGGTTCTGTGAGATTTGAGCCAGCAGGATCCCCCGGCTCGTCACCAGGGTCACCCTGCTGGGGCAGGGACAAAGAGGAAAAACCAGCGGACGGTTCTGTGAGATTTGAGCCAGCAGGATCCCCCGGCTCGTCACCAGGGTCACACTGCTGGGGCAGGGCTGCTCACCTGTCTGGTTGTAATGCATCCAGTTCAGGATGACTTCTGGGGCTCTGTACCAGCGTGTGACCACGTAGCCAGTCATCTCAGCATCAGCCTGTCTGGCCAAGCCAAAATCCAAGATCTGCAGTTCCAAAGGAAGAATAAGGAGAAGGAAGGGCAGGACAGAAAAGAGAAATCCTATGGGCAAGTGAGATCCTACTTCTAAGAGAAAATGAAGTAGCTCCAGTCAGATAATAACAAAGCTCCAACTATGCCACAGACACTCATGGGATGGTTCAGAGACTTAATTTGTCTTAATTCCACTGTAAATTGCAAGCCAGCTGCAAACCCAGTTGTCATGAGAAGACCCTGCTGGAAGGATCAGTGCTTTGTGCTCCCTGGAAGGTCTTTTCCTTTCTTGAAGCTTAAGTTTCAAGTCAGTGTGCTTTATTGGAGTTGATCTGTGACCTGGTGCTGAAGGCATCCTCCCAGGTCACCACAACTCACCCTTTCCTGTAAGAACACCCTTGCAGGTGACACAGCGTGGCCTCTCCCTCAATGCTGAAGATGAACAAGCTTGACCCAACCTTTATGGCCAGCAGAGCCACTCCCTGAAATACACATTACAGAAAATGCATTCTCGAGCACCACACCAGCCAGCGGCAAGCAAACCCTTCAGAGCAACCCTGAAAATAACTTTGTCTGGAATCACAACCACAATGTCCGTGAGAACCAAAGGGGAACTGCAGCTGAATCCAGTGACCCTTCAGGGGTCATTCACCTGCTGCAAGTATTGCTCAGCAGTGCTGGATTTCTCTAGGAAGTCATTAGGCACTGCCATGCCAGAGGATTACAGCGACAGAAGGCTCGTTTGAAGTCTTGTGCCCTGATTCAGCAAGTGACATCAGCAGGGGAGTATTTCCCACTGCCGCAGCCGCCAAGGAACACAGCGGCTGGAATGGAGGCTCAGGAGGAAAGAGGAAACATGACAGTGCCAGTTTCCTGCTGGCAGAGCAGCTCCTCCACGAGCTCATGTGCTACTGCTGCAAAGTGCTGCTTTGCCACCTACCTTCAGCTGGCAGTCTTCGTTCACAGCCAGGTTACTTGGCTTCAGGTCCTACAACAGATAGGAGCAGAAAAATTGGGTGTTTCAAGTTGCAACACATCAACAGAACTCTCTGTTGTGCCTTTGAAGTGGTCCCATAACACCCCAGGTTCAGTATCAATTCAGCAAAGGACTGAATTAACACCATGCCTGCTATACTGTACAGCTCTAGATTACTATTTGATTTTTTTCTGAAACAGTTTTAATTCAAAAAGCACCATAAAATGCTTCTCAGCTCATCAGAAAATACAGCATTTTCTCAAAATGCTGCATGAATTAGCAAATCCAAACATATATAGGGTGTAGGATGGAAGAGAGAGGAGACAGGATGGGAAATCAGAGCAGACAATGCTATTAGTGAAATGATGGTCAGGAATTTACTAACTTTATGACTATGCTGTGTTTCTCAAACAGATAAAAATCAGAATAAGAGCACGCATGAACTTACCCTGTGGACGATGCCAGCTGAATGAATATACTGCAATAAAAAGAGGAGCCACAATGTGATCACCAGCAGACAAAATTTTCTGTTCTCCAACAGAGAAATGACAGCTACGAACAAGAACTTGCTGAGAACAAACCTCTGCAGCCTTCTACATGTCCCTGTTCCCTAGGGCAGCAGTTTGAAAAGAAATTTCTGCCCCAAATTACTGACAGTATTTACAATGCTATTGCCAGCCTAAAGAAGAGGCATAGAGCAAAAGAGGAGGGATGAAGCAATAGTTCCTTAGAGCAAGTACAACAGCTTCAAACAATCAAAGCCATCAAGGTTACAGCAGATGACACGAAAACATGGTTATTTGGGGTGTTCAAAAGTAATCTCAGCCCAAAAACATAAAATTGCAAAAACTGACTACAGGACTTTTAGCACTCCAGTCAAACCTTCTGTGTGTTCTTCCCTCCTTTTTTTAAATTCAAGATGGCAGTGACCTGGGGAGAGGTGTGATTTAGGCGAACAGCCAGTGCTGTGACTCCAGGTGAAGGATGTGAGAGGGCAGCTGGAAAGCTCTGTCTCTACATCCCAGAGTTTGCAGTGATTGCTTTCAGCTCCCTCAAAGCCAGTTACACAAACATATTCCTTCCTTATGCTACTGAACAGAAAATCATTCTCTCTCTGTTCTCCCCTGACAGCCTCTGTGAGGGGTTCAGCAGAAGCTCCTGCTGCTGCCAGTCTCTCCCTCTCTTTGTAGAGTTTTGCTTAGAGTTTGGGCAAGTCGAAGAGAGAAGCAAGTGCTGCCATGGAAAAACCATCCCGAGGCCTATGGCTGCTGATTACTTTGATACCCGACTGACTGATGTAAGCAAACACTCATTTTATTGATGAGTGCTGGAACAGGAATAGCTCAACAGCCAATACCTGTTCTCAGGGGATGCCATAAACTCCCCACATCTTCCTGCACAGTATTGGAGGGGTGTTTAGTTAGGGTCAACCCGGAGGTGACACACAGAGGAGACGCAGGGAGTCACTAAACTCCTCCAGACCCACCTACCTTCAGCCCTTTCAGCATTTGGTAGACCAGGTACTGGATCTTTTCGTCACTGAATTCATGTCCCATGATCTTTTGTAAATCTGTCCGCATGTATGGCATCACCAGGTAGCTAAAAGGCAGTAAGACAAGGCCCTGAGTCTGGAAGAAAAATGCAGGGGACCAGGCTAGCCTTGCTCTCACTTGGTTTGGGTTTTTTTGGCTGTGTAACTCACTGCAAGGAAGATGAGTTGTTGTGACAGTGTTCCTGGCTAACTAGCACAGCCTGCAGTGAAGCTGGAATTTCAACCTGTTCTGGAAATTGCTCTTTCTCCTCCCCTGAAATCAGATATCTCATGTCAAGTAAGAACAAGGATCTTCAGGATCCTGAATTAGTTTACTTTAGACCTCAGGTGAAGTTCAATTTTGGATGGCCTTTCACCACCCGGGAGCTGACACATCTTACACAGCAAAGCAGCTGCACTGGCTCCCAAATTTGTCATTGTAATGTTCTCCAGCCCTGCCTCAGACAACAACATCCAGCTTCCTTCAGTATCTGCCTGCTGAGGCTGCTAATTAATTGATGGTCTTCCTGCAGAAACTGCTCTGAGAACCTTCAAAGGCTCTTCCTGCAGGCTGCTAACACTCAGCCATCAGCCAAACCCCAAACCAGGCACACACTGCTCATCTGTAGTGACGGGGAAGGGAAAAGGACTTGTCCGACTTGACCATGAATGTGGAGGGAAAATGCCAAAAAAATTAATTAAAAAAGAATATCCAGAGCCAAGAGGAAAAGAAGGACAGATCTTTCAAATTCTCATTGCCTTGAGGCCTGATGAGCAATACTTCTCCCATTCTGAGTGCAGCCTCTTAGCTCAGCAGCCTCACAGTGCTAGCGTGGATCACCTAGAGGTGATGCACCATGGAATGTAACACATCCTCATTGCAGAGGTTGGTCTGTGCACGCTGTGGTCTCCCAGCTGGGAGCAGGGGTGGGATCTGTTTACGTGTGCTGGGTGTGTCGCCATGGGAGCTGATGTGTGCTGTGTTATTTGGGGATGCCTGGATTCTGGTCTGGTCCCTTTGCACCTCAGCCCCCCCGTTACGCTGCTGCTAAGGCACAGCTGTCTTGGAAAAGGGTTAAGTCTAGACAGAGCAAACAACTCCAGACTTACAAGTCCTGGAACCCCTGGTAGGAGGCAGTGGAGGTGAAGACATCAAGCAGCCCGATGACCTGAGGAAGGAGAGAAGCCCACATTTAAACCTGGAAAGCATTTGCTGTGCACATGGGACTCATCAGTTCTCCACTGGCACACGCACGTCGGTGGACACAGAGAATTCCATCTGGAATCCAGGGACTCCTCACTGATGCTGCACAAATGTTTTCCCTCTTACTAATACCTGGGCTCACCCATTACACACCTGCTCCAGCCTGGGCACAGCAAACAGGTCACAGGTAAACCCTGAGCCCGCCTGCACATACCAAATGTCAATTAAAACACGGGTGATGCCACCAAAAAGGACTTGCTCCCAGGTGGCAAGGAAATACCCCTTGTGTCAGCAGGCGAAGGAGAAATGAGCACTTACGTTCTCGTGCTGCATGTGCTTCAACAGCATCAGCTCTCTGTAGGCCCTCTTGGCAAAGATCTCTGACTGGAATGGGCGGCACAGCTTCTTGATGGCCACTTTCTCCCCCGTCTTCTTGTCTATGGCTGAGCTGCAGCAGGCAAATAAAAAACCATTCTGAGGTCAGCAGCGTGTTTTAACAGATTCTGCAACCCCACAGGTCGTCTCCTAGAGAAGAGTTAATTCCTGTGCTCACAGAAGGACAGCAGAGAAGGGCCCTTTGAGGAGCTCAGTGGAGCTCTGCACACAGAGGTGTTACCCAGTGTGGCTTTGGGCAGCAGACCACAGCCTGTGCTCTTTGAAGGATGAGGTGGGACACCAAGAAAAGCATGAGTGCTCATCTCTATTCCCTTTAAAGGAAAAAAAAGCTCATCTTTATTCCCTTTAACCTGCAGAATCGAGCTGGAGGTAACAGCTGTGAGAAAAGGGAAACGCAAATGGTTAAAGGTCAGAATTAGTTCTAACTCTGCCTTCTCCTTCCCTAATGCATGGAGATCAGGGAATAAAGATAGGGAAATTTCTGCTTTGCCATCTGCTTGGAGGTGTTGTATTTTAGGGCAGGCCAGCTGCCTTCACTGCTTTCTGGAGCAAAGACAGTGGATCTCACAAGTTGAAAACGCTGCTGCAATTAATTCTGCTGCGTTCAGAATCCTTGATTTGCTCCTGTGTAAGAGCAGGTCTGGCTGAAAATGAGACTCTTCTCTAAAGCTGATGAAAACATGGTACAGCAGCCACTGCTACAGACATGCTGTGTTACTCCTTCTGGTCCCGTTGGCTGTTTGCAGCTGGACACAGCAATCCTGTGACTGTTCCTCTTCCTCTGGAGGCTCCTCGCTCAGATTGTAAAGGAGTCTCCACCTTCCAGGCAGGAAGGGAGGGCCTCAGACAGACAGCTGTAATTCAGGATTCTCAGTGCTGTTTTCCAGGGGTATCTCAGTCCCTCCTTGACCCCTCCCAAGAGGCAAACAGATGAAAAAAGGGTTTTCCCTGCCAAATCCCCCTGTGGACTCTCAGAGCAGTTCCCACTGCTTCGTAAATCCCTATCCCATCTCCCATGGGAATGGAAGAGCTGTAAATCATCACGTTCAATCCCATTGCTTCCAGCTGCATCCTCCAGCCTTGCACTGACACATTTCCCCCTTGAGTCAGGAGAAGTAAAGGAAGTGCAGGAACAGCTACACAAGGCAGCTGAAGAGCTGAAGATGCTGCAGGGTGTCACAGGAGGGCTCTTAGTGAGGTTCTGTCTCAGTCTCAGGACTTGAGCAGATGTCAGCAGAGGCAACAGCCCTGTGTAAAATTTGTGGAGGAGCCAGGAAAATAAGAGGAAGGGACTGGGACCAGGGAGCCAAACTGCAGAATCCGAGGCAGATTTCCCAGTCTGAGCGTGCACGTTCTTACCTGCCCCGGCTGCTGACCTACAGAGCACCTAACCCCAGCTCCCAGCACAGGAGAGCTGGTGCTGGAGCTTCAGCCTGCACGGCGCTCACAGCGCTGGTTACCGGCTTGCCGTAATCACAGCCCGGAGCCAATTCAGCCGCTGCAGCTGGGACAGCCCACCGCGTTCTGCCCAGCACAGATTTAGTGAACAGATGCCGTTTGGGGTGACACCGGGCAGGCAGAGGGGTCAAAAGATTCTTCTTTCACAATTGCATTCAGCTGGAAGCCAAATCGCTACAGATTTTGGCAAATTAATAAGAGCAGAAACAAGCCTTTGCTGTTTCTCCTGAGTTACTTTCTCAGCTGCTCAAGAAGGTGTAAAAGCTGCTGCTGCTGCATAACGCTGCAATAAGAAATTTTCCAGCAATTCCCAGCAGAGGACAGCAAATCCTAACTCCACACTTTCTGCCTCGGCTTCTACAGGAATCAGCACCGAGCCCTCCCTGCTGAGCTCTGTCCATTCAAAACCACCTCGGACCCCTGGGCCGCTTCAACACCCTTCTCTCCCTCCCTCCTTGAGAGCTCCAGAGCAGATGAGAGTTTTACAGGGACCAGAAAACACTTGTTTGTTTTTTTCGGGTGGGCAAGGAAACTTTGTAAGGACTTCTCTCTTCCTTTTTTTTTTGTCCTGTCCTTGTTTTTCTTCCTGATTTTCTCTGTGATAAAAATCAGAGAACGCTGTACAAATATAAGTTAAAAATCAAGTCTAATCTTGTCTGATTTTGCAGGACTTACTTAAGAATCTAAGAAGCATAAACACATCTGGGCAGCCGAGTGGGCGCCTCTCTGTAAAGTGGAAGCTGGGGGAAAAGGACAAAACCTGGGCACCAGGGTTTCAGGATTAGCGCCAGTGGCAGGCCAGACTTTGCCCAACACCTATGAAAACGGACACACCTTTTTTCTTTTTTATTTTTAGCTTAGCATGTTATGAAATAAGGGCTCTGTTCAGATACTATCAATGGACTGTTTCATGTTTAACCTTTCAGAGGTGCCCATCTCTGGCTCGTCAGTGTGAACCCAGCAGTGTCTGACTTGTGCTCGCTCTTGCTTCAGGCACCTTTGCCCGGCTGAATAATTAACAGCAGCTCCTGCTGCTCTCTTGTAGGCTGGGGTTTATCATCAGCCATGAAGGAAGTCCCAGCCTGTTACTGATCCTGGTTTACAATAATTTCTATCCACTTCATGATTTCAAGCTGGAAACAATATCAGGGTGAGTGTTGTACTGTCCAGCTGCTTCCCCCAGGCAGCCCAGCATCAGCTGCCTGGGACTGAGCAGCAAGGACACCCTGTTCCAGCTCCCACCTCTGTAATCACCTGCAAATCTCTTCCAGACACCCAGGTATTCCCCCGCCTCCTGCCCTTGCTGCCAGACAGGAACCTTAACGCAAGCTCGAGTCCAAAGGAGCCTAACAGCGGCCTGACCCCAGCGCCGGGGGGACGCTGCAGGCTGCCCTGGCACCGCTGCCCTGCCCACCCGGGGTGACCAAAGGGGGAAACCTTTTCTTCAGGAGAGGGAGACGACCTGCGTCCATCACACATGCAAATGTCCTTCCTTAATGGAGGGGTGCTGCCAAGCACCTCCTCGTTTCCCCCCCGGCACGGAACTTTAAACGCCCCCAGCCCGCCCCGCGCTGCCGCGGGCGGTGCGAGCAGGACCCCACTCACCACACCGAGCCGTAGGCCCCGGACCCCAGCGGGTGGAGGGATGTGTATCTCCTGGGCAGCTCCCAGAGCGTGTTGTTCACCTCCTGTCTGTAAAAGCCTCTTCTCCTTGCGATGTTCATCGCCCGACGGGTGTGGGACAGCCACCCCCCCAGAGCAGTGGAGTACGGGAGGGCTTCTGGGGTGACAGCGGGACAGGGAGGCTTCCTGCGCTGGTGAAAAAGGCTCTAGCAAGTTTCCTTCTCTGTTTTCATCTGTTGCGAGCGTGAAGGGACATGTCTTTGGGCCCTCCTCCCTCCGCCTCCACATTGGCAGAGGTGAGGCATCAGGTTTCCTGACACGCCTCGGTGCTGTACAGGTGCCTCTGGGCTCTGCTGCAGGAGGGGAGCACCCAGCCCCGCTCGGGCACGCCTCTGGGAGCCCCTGTCATCCACAGCTCCCGCTCTGCTGCTCCATCAGCCGAGAAATATCCTCACGGGGCTCGGAGAGGGGCTCCTGAAATCCCTCCTCCAAACAAGGGGATGAGTAAGGACTTGTCGAGCCGGGGAATTCGAGGGACAAGCCACAGCATCGCGTCAGACATGCAGGGACATCCTTCGTTCAAAGGCGATGGACAGCTCCAGGCTCGTGACAAAGGACACCAGGGGTCACATCGATGCCGATCTTCTCCCAGGCCTGGCTTCCCAGCAGCGTGGGGAGGTGCTGAAAGTAGGCTGAGGTTCTCCAAGTGACTGCTGCGAGGGGTTTCAGGAGCAGCCGTGAGATGGGAACATCCCGAGGACGGTTTGTGCCCCAGGCTCTGCCGGGTGCGGTTTCATCTCCCGCAGCAGCTCTAACCCCTTCCTGGGTCTTCCTGGACAAAGCAGAGCCCGTGCTCCCTGCCGTGTCCGTGACCAGCCAGACCAGCACGCCCAGCCCACGAGAAGGTCCGCTCCTGGTCAGCAGAGAGCACCCCAACATTTCGCTCCAGCATTAGGAGCCTCAGGTGGGGCTCCCACACAGGAGGCGCATCCTCCACACTCCCCGAAGGAAGTGACTAAGCCGAGCCTTACCAAGCCAGCCCAGCTGCCCGCACAGTGTTCTACCCCGGCAGCCTTCCACCCTGCCCGGAGCCTCTGCTCCTTCCATACAGGTCACCTGCAAAGTGTCCCTACAGGGAAAGCACAATCGGGGGGTGGGGAGAATTCACTGTGTCTGCTTTATGTGCAACCACTGCATTGGCCCTTCTGCTCTTCAGGCAGCCACAGCAGAGCCTGCTGTTCCTAAAACACGAACCGGGACAAGGAACTGTGGCTGTATCTGTGTAAATCAGCCCTGGCTGCAGCAGCAGAGCCCGGAAATAAACCACGCCTTGGCTGGGTCTATAAATACACCTGTGAGCAAGAGATGTCACAGCAAAACCTCCTGGTCCTTAAGCAAACATGTAACTCCTCGGTAATTTGATGAGCACAGCCCTTGCTCAGCTGCTTGTGCACACGCAGGCAATCAGCACCCAATTAGGGAGTCCTGAATAGCTGGGGAGTGTCTGGGCTGTACAGAGATGAGTTAACTTCAGTGACCAAATCAAACAGGAAACTTCAGAATCATGGAAACCTTTAGGTTGGAAAAGACCTTCAAGATCAAGTCTAACCGTGAGCTCGGCTCTGCCAAGTCCACAAAAAGAAGTGGTGAGATGACCCAAAAATCCTTCTCCAGGCACTCTATAGAGTGCAGCTGGGGGTGACAATCAGGGTTACAATTTTGATCGTGCTTCCCTTCTAGTAATAACCATTTCATCACGGGCCTACCCGAACTCCCAGCATGTTGCTCCCACCCGTGATGGCCCCATCACTGACTGGAGCACAGCTGGACCATAATCTGCAAGTGTTGTATGCTCACTGCTAAACTTCATGAGTTAAGTAATTTAATTTTATAGATGTAGTTAATTTTTTCCCCCCTGTTCAGTTTTGATTCTAGTATTTTTTTGGTGATTAGGATATATTGTAACTGACCACATTTGAGAATTTTAAGTCTTGGGTGTTTGGGATTATTTTTTTCCCCTCCCAGAAACCAACAAATGACTGGTCCTGTATGGGCTTTTTTCCCCCCCTCTCCTCAAGCTAGCAGATGTCAGAGTGAGCAGGAAGGCTCACGGAGCTGAGAGAACACCCCCAGCACTGTTCTTTATATTTCCTCAAGTCAGCTGCTGCGGGAGTGGGGATCAGGATTGGGATCAACACCTCCCTTGGTTCATCAAGGCCCAGAACTTCAGTGACTGCAGTTTGTGTAAGTGTGAAGAACAGCTCTGGTCAACCCAAGTTCTTCTGAGAGAGTGACACTGATACATGAGAAGCTGGAAAAGCTCCACTGTGGTGATCTTCCCACCACCAACTAGATGGCAGCTGAAGAGGAAAAAATAAATCACTCTTAAATAGCAAACAAGCACAACCCAGTGCTACTGCGGAAGGGTCCCAAGTCCAGGGAAGCAGCAGGACGCTGCTGTTTGTGTTGAGTTAGTGCTTCCCTGCACCAAACAAAATAAAAGCTGGGGGGGTTTTGGTGTCCAGTACTCATGGTCAGGTCATACTCAAGTTGTTTTTGTAGCAAAGAATTCACTTGGGACAAAGACAGACAAGGAGCCCATGGCAGCAGTCAGCCACCAAGGCATGGCCTTGTCCCCAGCCCAGCCATCACACCCAGGGTCCCCCACGGCACAGCAGAAACCCACACCATGCTCACACTCAACACTTCAGTGCAAGAGGTTTCCAAGTACCAGCAGTGCAGTAAATCTGAAAAATAGATTTTATTTTTAACCAGTGGTATTGTGACATCTTATCTGGCATAACCAATTACAGCAAAATCCATGGATAGAAACGAAATAGCAGATCTCTGCTTTTGGGTGCAGCGTCCTGCCCAGGCAGCTGAGCAGCACGGGCAGCAAGGAGTTTGTGCCCCAGGGGCTCCCTCAGAGGACAGACTCCAATGGACCATTCACACACACACAGACACACCCACGCACACAACACCGATAGTTTTTAAAAATCTTTAGCAATATTTCCGCATGAAATCACACTGTAGCATCTACACATAAAATGGCTGATAAAAATAATCTTGCTGTAGGTTTACATAGTATATCTACATTTTCATTTGAATACCCAGACTGCTGGCCCAGCAGAAAAGGGAGGTTTTCTGTCTTGATTTTGTTGGGCTGTGGAGAGTTTTATCCTAGAGCACAACAGAGCTGCTCTCTTCATCTGAGCCCAGACCTTTATTAAACGTTTGGCCTGAAGAGATCGCTGGGAAGTAGCCTGGGAACAATCAATGGCTTTGTCATCCACGTCCCATCCCTTTGTGCTGCCTCTTCAAACAGGGGGCAAAACCACTACAAAAACACTCTGTGCCCCACAGGTAACAAGAATACAAAATACTGCAAAAGCCTTTCTCCTCACATACATGGGTACATTGCCCACACAGGATGCCTGCAACAAATTAAAGTCTAAAAATGTTTCCTCCAGAAGCCCTAAAATTGGGCTCCTGAGCTCCCCAGCTACAGATGGAGCATACAAACATGCTGAGAAACCTCCCTCCTGCCAGTCTCTAACTCTGGGCACTTCACTCATGCAGAGTCCTGGAAAATACAAAATATTTGAACCACGTTTGTATTCAAACATACTCCCTTCTCATGTTTCCTCGGGCAGAGATCAACCTGCTAAGAAATAGCCAAGAAGCTCTTACGTGAGAGGATAAAAAACCTTCTAGTAAATGTTAGTTTTATGTATATAAATATTTGTATTTATAGACAAAGACAGTGAAAGGGTGATTGTGTGTTTATGCATGCTTATTTCTTTGCTTTGGATTCCAATACTTCTTAAAAAAAAAAAAAATCTTTTCAGGAAATAACTTAAGTTCTGGCACAAGATACTATAGTCATTTCTTTAAAGAACAATTTTTACACTTGATCTCACAAGAAACCCTCCAGCCCAAACTCTCCTCCTCTGCAGAGAGAAGGTCAGAACAAAGAAAGAGGTGCATGTTTCTCTGTGCTGGGTATGACCTCCTTCCCTCGTTGAAGGCCCTAGAATGGCAGGTATTTCCCAAGGAGCTGCAGCACAGGAGGAAGGGTGCTGTGATTTTATGGCACTGCCTGAGGTACTCAGTAAACATCTCACTGACGATTGAACTGCCCCCAGTGCCATCCCCAAAAGGTAAGGACAAAAATCAAGCAGCTCTACATGCACATACAGCTACAACATGCAAAAACACACCACCTTGTAAGGAACAGAATACACAAACGTGTGGCTAGCAAGGATCCTCCCCAACCTCTGTCTCCTGGGAGATAATGCTGAGAAGCCTCAGAACAAGAGGAGGAGGAAAGGGAAAACACAGGAATACCCAATCCAGGGGTTGAAGTTGTTGCCTCAAAGTTACTTCCCAATTACATTGAGTTCATGCCTAGCTACCTGGGAGCCTTCAGCCTCAAGAACAGTGGGTCAGATTTCCACCCCAGACTTCCTTTCCCCTCTCTCCCCATTCTTTTAAGGCACAAACATATTTACAGTTTCAAACGACATCTTTTCATGTTCCAAGAATCAGACACTGGAAGGCCTCTTCTCTCTGCTGTGCCAGGAAGATCTGGATGTGAATCAGACACCTGGCATTGAACAAGGACATCACTCAACCCCACCTGCAGCCCTGAAGAAAACAGAGGACCCTCTAAGCCTATAAACCAACTTTCATTCTTTTGAGGTTACTCAGTTGTAGGAGAATTGATAAATGGCAATGATTGCAACCAAACCTTTAACTGTCACCTTCCCCACCTCACGCCAGCAGTGCAAACTGCTGGTGCACTGTTGCTCTGGAAGAACTAAGTGCAGTCAGAACAGGTCTCCAGAGGCTTGCCCCAGGCTGTACACAGAATACAAGAGCATGCAGCATGTTTACATAGACTCAGCTTTCTTCCCTCCCCCCTCCCTCCCCAGTTCAACACACACAAAACCCCTCCAACTAAGGAGAATATTGTGATGAGGCACTTGAACGATAATTGGAGAGTCCCTATGAAAAGGCCTTCCCTTCACAGTGAAGTGGGACAAACAGAAGAGAGCAGTTTCTCAGGACTCCATCTCCTCTTGGTCAAGCGGGGGTGGCACAAAGCTGATTACTTCATCATAAGTCAGGCCTGGGGGGAAAAGTGGGACAAAAACTTAGCAGCAGCACTATGATTGCACTACCAGACATACCTTCATGCAAGAAAACCTGCAACAATCTCAGATGTTCTAACACTATTTTAAACAAAAAGTATTGTTTAATTAAGACAAAGAAGAAAAGAATGGTTACACCGCTCTGAGAGACTAACATACACAATAAAAGATACTTCCAGAGCATTGAGATGCAAGTTTGAAAACAAAGATATGTTTGTGTGCTCCTAGCAGAAATTAGTTACCAGGGACTATGCTAAATATGTGCACAGCATGTGGTAGATCCACTCAGTGTAAGGACCTCAGGATCAACACGATGCCCACATTTTTATCACTTTCTTTTGTGCCTCTAACCATGGCTTAGTTGAACCTCAGCTCATGGGATGGAGAGGAGAAGACTGAGGGGAGACTCATCAAGGTCTGAGAGGGGCAGGCTCCAGTCTCTGCTCTCTGTGAGCAGTCACAAAACCCAAGGGAGCGGCTGGAGCTTGTCAGGAGGTTTAGGTATCAGGAAAGGCTCTTCCCCCAGAGGGTGCTGGGCACTGCCCAAGGAATGGGCACGGCCTCGAGGCTGCTAGAGCTCCAGGAGCGTTCAGACAAAGCTCTCAGAGATGCACCGGGTGGGATTTTGGGGTCGTACAGGATCCCTGTGCAGGGCCAGGAGTGGGACTCCATGATTCCTGTGGGTCCCTTCCAACTCAGGATATTCTACGATTCTACAACCACAAGAGAAGCGGACTGGTTCTCTCTCCCCTCCCCTAGACTCACTTTTCCATTCTTCAATCTCAAGCTCTCTGCTTTCAAAGGATTGGTCATAGGGGTCTGCCACGGGTTCATCATCTGGGTCGTGGTACTGGGCGAAGTAGGCGTGGGCCAGCGCCTCTGCGGCAGTGATGCGCTTGTCCGTGTCCAGGACCAGCATCTTCTCCAGCAAGTCCACAGCTGCAAGAGCACCAGACACAGGATTTCTCTCATGAGCTGTGTGACTCTAGTCTGAAATGTAAAGCTCCTAAAAGCCCAGCATATATGAGGAATCTGTAGCCCCTCAGGACCCACTCATCATCCACCATGTTCCTCCTCTTACACCCTCGGCCCACACGTCCTTCATAAACATAACCCTGTTCTGCACTACTCCTGCAGTCAGAACAAAGATTTGGGAATCTTTGTGTCCCAGGACATGCTAGCTTCGGTTTCAGGAAAATTTAATAAACAAGCCTTACCCAGGGGATTTGCACCAATAAACACGTTTTCAAAGTTCATTTTCGGCATGTAAGACAAAGACTGGATGTAGTTTCTTGCCTGTGGAAATAAATGCTCTGTTGAAGTATCAGACAATATCCAGCCGGCAAGACCAAGTACTCTGCAACCATCCTGAAGCGCTGGTTATTATGGTCTGTCTCCTTGCTTACTCTGACACTTGCTAAGCACATCTGCATTACCCTGCCCCAACTAAGGCACTCAAGACAGTAGAGGAGAGCTGACATTACTTGTGGTAAAGCAGGACTGGAAAGCAGAGAGGCGCAGAAGAGCTGACTCCCTGGTGTCCCAGCAAGGCTGGCTGCAGCCTGCTGTCCCTCGCTGAGCTGCACAACACAGCACACAACACAAAACCAGCTCACAGCCAGGCTGAGTCTCACGAGCCCGTGGCTGAGCACGCGCTGTCCAAACCTCACACCTTCATTTAGTACAAAAACCTTGCAGCAGAGCAGGTAGTTAATTGCCCACCCCATGCCACATGCAAGCGTTTAATTCACAGAAGTGGTGAAGGCTCTGAGTGAAGCCCTGCCCTGCAAACCCCCTTCCTCTGCTCAGATCTCACCTCGTGGCTGGGCATCCTGTTAATGAGATATGCAGGGGGCGTTCCCGTCAGACGCATGATCTGCTGAAGCTGGTTAATATCTTAAGTGCCTCGTCAAGGGCTTTGTTAAAAACAGTGCAAAAACCATTTCAAACAGAAAACAGTCGCATACAAAAGCATCTCTTCTGCAAACCACAAGGCAAAAGCCATACAGGCAGGGTCCGCTAATTTTTTTCAGCTACCTGTGAAATGTTCAGCAATTACACGAGTGAACACTTAAAGCAATGGAGAATCACTGCTCAGTTGGTAACTGCCAGTACAGAAAGTATTTCTGTCCAGTGGAAGTAGCATTACACTACAACAAGGTTGTGTTCACATTTCCCAGCAGTTTTAAGCCATCAGAGTAGACCTTTCCTTTGGCTGAGGCTACTCCACAACATTTTCCCTGGGCTGTGCAGCTACAGACAGCTTCAGGAAAATGAA
Organism: Callaeas wilsoni; assembly: GCA_013398955.1. Lineage (NCBI taxonomy): Eukaryota > Metazoa > Chordata > Aves > Passeriformes > Callaeidae > Callaeas > Callaeas wilsoni. The sequence goes on along the minus strand of VWPU01016960.1, from coordinate 19,837 downwards.
CAAGAATTGAAACAGAAACAAAAACTGTACCCTCTGCACTGGTTACCAGCTTTTTTTTCTTGCTGCATATAGAAAGTGCTTAAGTTCCTTGTGGTGCAGAGTGAAACTGGCTCACAACTGACACCTTCTGAACAGCTTTGAGTGCCCTTTGACGTGGGCTGGGTGACAGAAGGCAATAAATGCAAAATTAGCAAAACGTTAGCATTGCATGGAACAGAGTTAGCAGGTATCAGTGAACAGGGAAAGTGAGAGTCAGTAAAGTAATGCAGCAGAAAACCAGAATTTGTTATAGTGACACACGCAAAACCATCAAACACTTAAGAGTTTTGCTTTCCCCATACAATGGAAAAAAAGAGTACAAACAGTATTTTACTGCTTTTTTTTCTTTTTTTTAAAAAACAGACTCTTATTTCAGACCCGGATAAGAGCAATTATTATTTTTATTGTGTAACAATAGTTAAAAAAAGACCCACTTCAATTTACACATGCAAATTAATCTTTTGCTTAATTTAGTCAACCTTCCAGCTTATGTCTCTTGCTAATCCCCTCTACTTCAAATACCAGAGTAGCCTTAAGGTCAGTTCACAGGGCAACCAACTCAGTCTGGGTTATTCAGCTCTAACCTCTCCAAAGGTGGAACATCCCAGGGCTTCTTACATGGGTGGGATATCCAGCAAGTTGATCAATTTATCTCAATTTGCACTGCACATCACTTTCAGCAGGTGTTTTCAAGGCTAATCTCACATTTGTATTTACAGTCACTGTTACAAGAACATTAAGCTGCAGCACAACATAATCCTCTCAGCACTTTCCACAGCTCTGATCCTCTGCTGCACCTCACGAACAGCAGCGACCTCAGGGCTCACTGTGCACTCACCTGCTAATCCCTGGCTCTGACTTTATTCACTCCACCTTCAGGAACAGGTAGAATTAAAGGCCATTTCACACTGTCTTTGCACAAGTTCACAATTCAGGATTACTACAGCACAGCAAGTGGCTGAAAATAGAGGTCACCCTCCCAAAGAGGGACTGCAGGAAGCCTTTTCGCTGTTCCCGTGGTAAAAGGGCCCCATAGAGCAACATCCTACACAGCACAAGCGTAGAGCAGGCTCTACTGTGTGCCCTGGAACAGCTGCTGCAGAAAGGCACCTGAAAGGCATTTTCTGCTACAAAAACAAAGGTAGTGGCAGCAGTGTTTCAGAAATTAATCACACCACAGAAGGGACTGTGTGTGTTTAGACGATAACACACCTGCTCCTATTTAGAAAGATCCCCGGGTATGCAATCTGGAGAAATAATAACTGAGACAAGCCTCAAGCTCTTAGCTGTTAAAAATACTTCCCCAGTAACACCTGATGATACAATAGATCACAAAGCATAAACCCACAAACTGAGAGAAAAGTCACGAAGCAGTAAAATGAGAATATGAAAGGATGAAATCATACCATGGGCAGAGGTAAGAGGAATAAAGATCAGGTACACAAAGCATAAGAACTTAAAGCCATCCAAGAGCAAAGAGTTACAAAGGAAGAAAAATAACAGAAAATAAATCCCAACACATTCTACAGATAGACTACAGGAGAACAACACACAAACTTGGGACTTCTGAAAGGGCAGATATTACAATCAAAGTGTAAACTCACAGACTCTGAGGAGATTTTCTTCAAAAGCTCAGGCCCTGGGGTTCCAACGAGTCTCAAAATGAGCTTCAACTGATCAATATCTAATGATGGACCATAAAGGAAAATGCTGGGAGAAATCAAAATGAAAAGCGCAACACATCACCCTATTAATGCTGAAAATTAATTCCTGCCAAGGCCTCGACTGAAAAGCTATTTTAGGCAAACCATATTCATTTCTCTTGTTTACAGCTGAATATAACTGAGCTCTCTCTGTATCAGACAGACTGAACACCTTGTCTACAGATACCCCACATGCACTGACTCGGGCACTGCATCCTGAACTATTTTGGAGCAGAAAACTTTTGCCCCACTGGCAAAAGCTGAATCTCCATGCTCCCTTCATCCCCTCAGGCTCCACACCAAGCTGCAGTTAGCAGGATTAGGTTGCATTAGTAACAGCTGAAGTAAAGCAGAAGGCTGAAAAAGGTAGGCACTCATGTTAAGAAGAAAGACAAGGCTTTTTGTGAACACCTTCCAAGGTAATTGAGCCACTTCTAAAACTCAGAAGGTAAGGAGATGACTGGACCCTGCTCGTCCCCTGCAGCATCACTTCCCCACGGGCACACCCTGCCCACGGCCAGGGCAGCTGAGCTGGCACAGGGTCCTGCCCTGGCACCCCCGGGGAGGGGGATCAAAGCCTGAACATCCCTTCTGCCCTCCAGACCTGCTGGGGCAGCAGGGAGAAACAGGACATGGGCTCAACGTGTCTCTGTGGAAAGCTCTCAGGATGGAACGAATGTTTTAGCAGGAACAGAGCTCCCAGCAGGCCACAGGTCAGCCTGAGCTGTCCCCTTAACAAGGCCTAGGTGACAAAACACACAACTGAGGGGGAAAATCCATCAAAGACACTGTTTTATGTCTAAATCTCAAGACACTAAGGAGACACAAAGGATCCTTTTTAAGACCATCAATGCATAATCTCCCTTCTTCCCTGAATTATCCCCCACGGGGACTTCAGACTGTCTGTAATGTTTATATTTGCCTTTAAAATTATACCAAAGTAGTTACACCATTTTTTTTTAGACAGTCTTGTTTTCTGGGATCAATGCCTTCCTGATGGTTGAAGATACAGCTGCAGCTCCTTCTTACAGTATCTTTATTTGAGTACTACAAGAACTTCAAAAACTGTCACCTGTTTTTAAAAAACCTAGAAAACAACAGCTCAGAGTTCCTGTAATACTGGCAAACTCTGTATGAAGGAAATCACCAATGCTTTGCCAGAAGCTTCATCTTTTGAGGTATACTTTGGTCTAAAGTTTTATCTGTCAAATTAATTAAGAGCCCTGGAAATAGCACTTTGTCAGAACAGCTGAATTAATTTCTCACTTGTCAAGTTACTTGGCAAACTTCTAGCTACTCAAAACACTCAAAATCTAAGAGTAAATCCAATATCTAGGTGGATTTAGCATAGCTGAATTGCTAACTCCCAACAGCCAATGTTTAAAATGAGATCAGAATATCCACTGCTCTAGGAGAATTAGCAAAGGGCACTCCACTAACCACAGCTGGCTCATTTCAATTAAATTTTCTTCAGAGCTATTTAAAACAGTCCCTACATCTTTCACTTATTCTTGTGCAAGCAACAGTTGAAGTGCAAATTTGAGAGTGCTAACATGCCATAGCTCAGTTTAAGTAACTTAAATATTTAAAGGCATTTAAAAGCCTGTGCACTGGGTGTGCCAACAATATTGCTGCCCTGTTTGCTATTGGAAGATACTTCTCAGATAAACAAGAAAAAACCACAGAACCTGGAACTGGCACTGCCAAAACCCAACCCTGCTTCTGCTTTGAGGCCTGCCATCTATAACCTGCTGAACTCGAGCCTTCTTTAACTACAGGGCCCATCACATCCCAGAGAAAGGAGCCATAAGCAATTAAAGACAGCAAAGAGATTTAGTCAATACAAAGCAGAAGAAAAACACCACCACATGCGCATGGAGAAGGAAAGCACAGCATGCAAACCATCTTCAAGGTACTCCCGAGGACTGGTGAGGGATTCTAAAATTCAGAAATAACCTGCCATCACCAGCAGCAAATCTCACCAGTTCCTAAGAGCTTATCCAGGCAAAGCAAAGCTCAAAGTTGTTTTAGCTGCCACCACAAGCAAGAATAAGGTGTATCAGAAGAATATGTAATTTCAGACTGGTTAGTTATCATGGAAGTCTCATACTACTGAATAAAAATAGTAATAAAAACACTCTTCAGAGCCTAAGGGAACATGGTCAACTTAAAATATACAGAAAAAGCTAAACTAGTACAAGAAAAATCTAGATATTCTTATTTTTACTTTATATGATTTTATGCAAGTCAAATTGTCAAACAAAGTCAACTTTCCCACTTACTTGCATGAATCATTCACATTACAAGAGCTGTAAAAATGTAATAGATGTGTTTAACAGAAACTGATCTTGGCATCAGACAGATCCAACAATACCAACGAGAAAGCCTCAGCTAAGCCTCCCATGCACAGAATATGTTCAGTTGGAAGGGACCCACAGGGATCAGAGTCCAGTGCCTGAAGGACTCTGATTTTCATCGTCTCATTTTTTGGTCTCTGACTTCTTTCCCACAATCTTGATCCCCTTTTCCACCTCCTGGCAGAGATTTTACCAGTATTAGAAATCCATCTTTCACTGAAATACTTCTATCCACAGATTACCATAGGAATAACTCATTTACCTTACATTCAGTTGTAAAGTAGAAGTACTTCAGCAATCCTGCAGAGCTAAGCCCAAATTAACCACAGTGTTTTTTTTCTAAGAGTATCTCAATTCTCGCTTTAAGTCAATGACAGCAGTGTTCAGAATCTCTATGGATTCAGAAGTTTAAAATCAACATTCATTTATCAGTGGCATAATCATCACAGACAGCACTGAAGATCAAAATTTCAGAGTGCAACTTTGTTACTCACCTGATAAAATGAACCTGCAGCTTACCTGTACTGAACAGGTGCATCCTGGGGTGTACAAAGAAATATGTGATGGACTGTAAACAACACCACAGCATTTCTGCCAAATCCTTGGTGAAAGGGACCAACACTTCTAACAAGAGAACCATCTGAACAGGGGGATGATCATCCTGGGAAGCCATTACATATTCTGTCACTCTAATTTTGGAAATGTAAAGCTACACAGTCGAGAAAATTTACATCTTGAGACCAAAAAGCAAGAACTACTTCAAATTTTCAGTTGTAAAACAGGAGCAGTTTCCAGCAACACGAAGTCACGTTGCCTCCAACTGCACAGGGAATTTTCTAGAACTGCAGTGGATTTGGATGTACCACATGCTTGGCTACTGGAGACAAGGCAAACATCCCTTGAATTATTCACGTTAATATTAATTCCAAAGTCAGTAAGTCAGCAATTGTACAATGACACTACAGGAGGAACAAGGGCCCCTGCAAATCTGTGGGTACAATGAAATTATTAAGAGCCCAGAACTACCCAACAGGATCTAAATCTGGAAAACTCCTTCAACTTTCTCCTAAAATAATGCACATATAAAGATTTCAGAGCCTTCCGAGGCAGGAAGAAACTAGAACTGACTTCTCTTCATTCTGCTTGCTGTCTTTAGATGTCAGCAAAACCGGAGTGAAAGCTGCCAGCCTGGGTCCTTTCCAGTCCTTGGGTAAGTGTTCCGTGCACAATCGAGATTCAGAACCAACCCTGCTCCCCTTTCGGTTTTAACTTCATGATCAAAAAGCACAAACGTGAAGTGGGGAACCACACAGAAGGACTGGAAGAATTACAGTACTACAAAGTTTTGTCTAAGATGGGAAAGGAATTGGTCTGTTTTTCTTAAATCTAAGCAACTCAGAACAGAAAGAGCATTTAATTAAAAAGCATTACTACCATTTGGGAAAGAAATTAAGCATTTAAAGTAAATCATGGCAAGCATCTGCTGTGAGATATAAATTGGTGAAGTACTTAATATGATAAAGCAAACAAATCTGATCCTAGAAGTAAACTTCATTTTGCATTGCAGATATTAGTGGCTTTAATTTATAGCTAAGAACAGAGTAGGAGAAAAATATTTCTCAGACTTGGAAAAATCACCATTTTGTTCAATTCATAAAAACCACAAAATCAATCAAAATCATGCAGCATTTCTTACACATTGCAAATCCTATTAGCAAATATTTTAGTTGCAAGTGTCAAGTTCTTCAAAATCTAAATGTTGCTGTTGCTAGGGTCAAATAATGGCAACAGCTTAAAGGCTTTTGCTTTGTTTGAATGAACAATTCTTGGTATCTCAGTTTTTCTTAAAAGAAACAAAATCTGTCCAAAACAACCTACACATGCTGAATCAACAGATAAAAATATACCAGCTTTTGTTTAATTCAGATTCTGTCTCTGACAACAGAAAAATACAGCAGAGATGACTACACAGTACAGTACAACAAATTTAGAGAGAAATTATGAGATGGAGACAAGCAGAAAAAGAGGGGAGAGGACAAAGTTAAAGCACACTGAAAAGGGAGGTGGCACTACGTGAGAGCTGGAATGAGAGCTTCTCCTCGGGAGGGAGTTTTGGAATCCAGATGTTTTCTGGAGGTAACATTAAACAGAAGGCAGCAATTCCAGCACCAGCTTTCTTCTCATCAGGTGCTAACATACTTGAATTCACTGACATCGATACTAACAAATTAACAGAAGTTATTAAAATAAACAAACTGTGGTTGAAATAATAAACTTTGCTAAAAGGTGGGCAATGTAATTTTCTCTGGCAAATGAAAGCCCAATTTCTAGGCAATGAAAAATCTTGCCAGTAGTAAATTACAGCCCTATCTTGTGTGGCTGAACCAAAATTTCAAGTGTAACAAACTGCATCAAGTCTCCCTTCCAATTGCCTGGGGAAAATATGACCAAATCTCACAAAGTCCTCTCATGCATTTGCCAAAGAATCCTACCCAGTCTACTTTGATGAGGCAAAACCAAAAATATTTTGGAAAGATCTTATTCAAGCTTGATTTTTCACATCAGTACAAGCACACTGTGAAGGAAGGTTCACAGTCTGTTTACAGTCAAGCATGGAAATGGAACCTAAACATTTCAGAGCAATTTTAATGAGAACCTTGGCACTGAAGAATCTGCAAACCCACTGCTTTCACAGCCAGGATACCTCCTGGATAAAAAGCAGAGAGGCCAGAAGGGATTCACATTTGCAAGAAACCTGAAGCACGAGAGGATTCTTGGCAGACATCCACGCAAGTATTAGCTACAAACTCAACTAATAAATGTCAATAAACTTAAAGGAAAGTAACAGAAACAAACAGCATGTAAATCTAGTGATGCCAATAGACAATGAAGAGGAACAGATGTGCAGCAAAATCAAGAACTCACCTCCTTGTACTGTGAGTAAAAGAAGCCATTAATTTAAAAACAAACAAAAGTCCATAACTAAACCCAGAACTTATTTTCTTTTCAGTTATGTGAAAATGAAGATCTAATTTCCATTTCAAAAAAGAAATTACTTCTAAAGGATACGGTCTGTGCCAGGGAACAATGTTCTTCCAGTCAACAGTTCAGCCATAATGCATCCCACTGACCAAATATCAACTGAACAAAATCAAACAGAAAACAAAACATGGTGCATAAAAATACAGTCTCAGCAGAATCATCCCGTCCAAACAACTCTGTCCTTAAATTGTCTCATGGCACTGAAGCAAACTGAAATACATTGCAAGCTAACTGATACTGTTCTGTGTTATCTAAAACCTGCACAAATAACAGAATTCAAGATCAGGCAACTCTTCCTTCCAGACTATAACACAAACCAAACACCAAAGAGCTGGGGAGGAATCTAAACCATCAAAGAGGAAGAAACTTGTCCAAGAGGACTCTGAGGAATGGATTTGCTTGTGGCCTTACACAAATTCTACCCAAACAACCACCAATTATTGCATTGAAGATACAAGACAAGCCCATACACGTGCAAGAGGGGGAAAACAAAAATATAAGGTACTGATATACGAAATTGGGGTAGCACATCATTTTCTTTGGTGCTCTCCTGTACAAGAACTATTCTCAGACTCTGATTTTCTTCTCTGTGCCTGATCTCCAAGTACTGCTGGAGGGAAAATACTGGAAACTGTGAGGAAGATAAATCTGTGAAGAAGTGGCTAACAGGAGAGGGAAGGATGGGAGATTTATATACTTTTTATCATTTCTTCAGACTATAGCTCCATTTTCCTCAGCCAGATACATTCCAGTCACTTATTTTAAAAAAAATCACTCTGCTAGAAAAAGCAAGGGATAAGTGCTGACAACGTTTTGCTGATTGCAGTTTCAAAGGTTCGAATTTAGAGAAGTCTTGTGAATTCTATCACAATGATTCTTAACTTCCCTCTGACAGATTGTGGTTCAAACACCAACTCTGAAGCATAATTACCAACAGTGCCAACTTACACAATCAAGTGAAAGGGAGCATGAGCAAGGACAATCTAACCCTAACCTCACCCTACAATTCAGAAACTTGACAAATGAGAGAATTCTTGTGCTAGCTAAAGGCATTACCTGTCTGGTTGTAATGCATCCAGTTCAGCATGATCTCAGGAGCCCTGTACCACCGCGTGGCCACGTACCCGGTCATCTCGTCATCCGTGTGCCGGGCCAGCCCGAAATCCAGGATCTGCACAACACAGAACACAGCGACCACTGCAGGGCAGCAGTGCCAACCACCCAGCACACCCAACCAGGCAGTCACTGCACTGGGGACAGGAGAGGAGAGGAGAGCAGGGAGAGCTGCAAAAACAGATTATGAAACTAAATTTCACAACCTGTGAAAAGACACTAGGCTAGAAGAGCGTAGGATCAACAGTCAGAATTATGTCTGGGTACCTTGTCTCCAAAACAAGTAAACACAAACTAAAGCTGTTAACTCTTCACTTTCATGATGATCACTAAAAATACAGGAACAGATACAAAAACCACATCCTTACATCCCTGTACATTTGGGAAGCACATTGTAACTTTTCTATGAAAGCATTTTCAAAATGAATTATTTTGACACTTTAGTTGCAAGGGACATTCACATGGCACTCACTCAAATTTCAGTCAAACAAATCAGAGTTTTTAATTACATTACCTTTAGCTCACAGTCTTCATTAACAGCTAGGTTACTAGGTTTTAAATCCTAAAAAATTAAACACCAACATTAACAGTGATATATGTGTTGTTTCACGAGTCTGAAGTAGATAAAACTGTAAATGGAGATAAAAATACAGATTCTGAGTGCAAATACTAACTGTAGATAAATTATTTTATCACAGAGTCAGATATCTCTCCTTTGGTTCTCAGAGGTGTCACATACAACCAAAAATGCATAAAGGCTTACTGCAAGACCGGGGCAGTTTCCTTTATTTCACAAAGGAAAAGAAATTAAGGATCTTCACAACCACTTCCTCTGTTCAATCTTTTTACTACTTAACCAAAATAATTCTCAGAAAATTTTTTCTTGTTTCTCTTGGTGCTACATTTTAACAGTTTATGCTTCATTTTTAAAATATATTGTTTCACTACAGGAAGCAATCTTAGAATAAATACTCACCCTGTGTATTATGTCAGCTGAATGGATGTACTGTAAAATAAGACGACAAAATTTATGTAACAGTCCAAGCAGCCACCTCCTCATCTCTTGCCCAGAAAAGACTACCCTACCCCAGCCCACACCATTCAGATGCTAGAGTCTGCCTGCAGAAGGAATCAGCTGTGTGTCTGTGGGTTCCGGTAGGTGGGTGTTCCACTCTGCCTCTCCCTAGGAACACCCAGGAGTGCTGCCACCCCAGTGGAACAACACAAGTAAACAAAACTGAAGGAATGGAAAATTCACAGCCAGAGCAGATTAGAGGGCATCGCAGTTCATCATTTTCCAGACTCTGCCCATAGGAACACGTAAAAATGATAGGTAACCTTACTGGTGCAGAGCTCCAGAGAAGCAGAAGTGAAAGAACAATAATAAAATGTTATTCTACAATACTTCAGGGAAGTTATAGAAGCCTCACTAGGCACTCATCTGAATCTCTGAGGATGCAATATTCATCAGGAACTTCCACCCCCCATGATGAGCTGCCACCATTCAGGGAGGACAGGGACACTCACCTTCAGGCCCCGAAGGATCTGGTAAATGAGAAACTGCACGTGGTCATCAGTGAGCTTCTGGCATTTGACAATGTTGTTCAGATCTGCTCCCATGAGATGTGTCACCAAGTACCTGTGAACAAAAGCAAACACGTGGGCTATGAAGCAATCTCTTGAAAAGGATTAGGATTAAAAATCCCCTGTAAATCTCCAGTAGCAGGGCTGACTGTCCCAAAGCACGTTGTTGAGTGAAACACAGACAGTGACACTTTATTTAAAGTAGCAAATTAGTACAGTGATTCCAACAGCACTGGGCAGTAAACCACAGCAAGTGAACAAGTCTGACAAGTCCAATACCCCAGAATATACTATAACTTTGTGTTGGAATTCAGGATTATTGGTGAATGAAGGCAGACAAATTAAGAGACAAATATTTCTGTCATAATCTGGGAGGCATAAGGAGATACAAAAGATAATTTGTTGCAATCTTCAGAGAAGTTACCTACACATCATTGAATTCTTCTAGTGATTTGGCAGGGGTGAACACATCCAACAAGCCAATCACCTAAAAAGAAAACAGTGAAGAGAAAAGATGTGAAATGTATTTACAGCATACTATGATACAGTTACTAAGATCCTTTGTGGCACTGAAGTACTTATTCCAGTAGATGTTTCATTTCCATCTGTTCAGGGTTGTGCTTTATGCCAGCTAACGAGGCCTCCTGGAACTTGAAAACCTGATGCAGACACACGTGAGTGCTCTGCAGCTCCAGTTACTTGCTCAAATCATCATGAACTAGATAAGGATATAGAAACCCATCTTATGCTCAAGCCCCTCAAACCACCACACCTTCCACATTTGCCGGTGTGTTCTGTGACACATAAAACCAGAGGTTTTTCTTCAAAATTGAGATCTCAATAGTCAGGACAGTAGCACTAATATGCCTGCCTGAATCAGCTCTGATCATCCCTCCATCTGCAGGATTTTTAAATCACAACCTAGATAAACTTCCCACAGATAAATGATGGTATGATGAACTGATAATATATAGATCTATCTCTACAAAAACGACTTAACTTCCTTTTATTCCTTACTCTTAAAGCTACATAGGCTCTTTGCAATGCCAATCAAAAAATATAAATGAATCTCAGACAGTTGTAGTCACAAACTCATTTTCATTGCTTAACCTTATTAGCTTTTCTTGTGTGGGTGTGTCAATAGATAAATGAAAGCTTTCCTGTTTGAAGAATATCTCAGCTACAAGAAAAGGTCCAGAAAGAAACTTCTGGGTATTACTGGGGTTTTTTACAAGGGCATGTCATGGGCATAGGAGACAAGGGGTAATGGCCTTCCACCGAAAAAGGGTAGATTTACACCAGATATTAGGAAGAAGTTCTCCCCTGTGAGAGTGGTGAGGCCCTGGAATGGATTTCCAGAGAAGCTGTGGCTGCCCCTGAATCCCTGGAAGTGTCCAGGGCCAGGTTGGACAGGGCTTGGAGCAACCTGGTGCAGTGGAAGGTGTCCCTGCCATGGCAGCAGTAGAACTGGATGATCTCAAGGACCCTTCCAACCCACAGCATTTGATAGTTCTATGGAAATTAAGCAGGGTCAAAAGTTACCTCTATTGCTGAGACAATGGTATCACACAGGAAGAATTACTGACAGTAATACACACATGCATCACAGGTTCCAGGGATGTGAGCCACGCTGAAAGCATCAAGATGATTTATGGGATACCAGCTGCTGACTGCAGTGGTTTGAAGCCACACCACAATGACCATTGCAGCCACAGCAGGAGCTCTGAACAGACCAGCCAAGGACATCCTTACAGTCAGACTGTGCTTGCTCGGCTTTTTGTGCTAGGTGAACGTCCTGGCTTTGCTCAGCTCATGTCCAAAGAGTGTTTCCCTTTTGCCAAGTCAGAGTTTGCTGGGACAAAAGAAGTGAAGAGCCTTCCTTTCCTCTTTATGTTCTGACATCTCTACCAAGAGAATTTTTTGCTCTATTACACATAGAATTTGCTCCAAACACCATGCAGTATAAATATTTTGGCATGTTAATGTCACACACAAAGGAAGCTGGTCAGGCAATTGTCTTCTATACCAAATGGAAGTTTTATCAGAAAATAGTTCAACAGAACATTTGCCACATTCTGGTTTGTTTCCTTGTGGATGATTTAAGTGGATGGCTTGTATGAACAGCCGTCTAATTTCCACCCCTTCATCACCACTCCTTTTTTCCTCCCTATTTTACCCACAGGAATCTCGTGAATGTCTGCTTCATAACTTACTGACACAGGCAAGCCAAAAAAAAAAAATTATTATTAAAAGCCCTCCTGAAGACAGTAAAAACAAACTTTGGGATTTTCTTTCTTTAAATAAATGCTTAACATAATAAAAAATGCAGTTTAGTACAGTAAGTAACCAGGAGAATATAAGTGACACTACCTGTGTCCCAAACCCTTACGAACTCGCTAAATAGTAATTTCAAGATTATTCTAGAAAATATTAAGATTTTTTAAAATACAAAATTGGTTATTGTGGGGGGTTTTGGGGTTGGTTTTGTTACTCTGCATGACTTTCTACAGCTATAATCCCTTAGACTACTGCAAGCTTTGCACCTAGCATTAGGAAAAAAACACATGCAACAAGATCTTTAAATGCAATCCTGATGGATGCTCAGTCCAACTTCAGAAAAGCACTTTGTACCCTCTCCCTCAACTCACGTTTTCGTGTTTCATGTGCTTGAGCAGCCGCAGCTCCCGGTAGGTCCTCTTGGCGTGGATGATGGACTGGAAGGGCCGGGACAGCTTCTTCACAGCCACACGCAAACCAGTTTTTGTGTCAAAGGCAGAACTGCAACAGAGAGCAACCAAATGAACAAAACTAACTTGTTATAAATGCCTTTGAATCCACATTTATTCTAGACAGAGTTATCTAGACACTGAGATACAGGCAACACCATTCTCCAAAGAAAATTATTTCTAGGTATCCCGGTCTGCACGCCACCCAAAATCCCCACATATATACACAACTGTTGGTTTCTGCAGAAAATGTTTAAAAGATGAGTCTTGTCCACGCAGTAAAGGGAAATCTTGTAGAAAAAAAGAGAAATGTTTATGACTTTGCTGTCTAAAGTGTTCTTAAACATAATTATACACTAAAACTCTGGAGAGAAGAGTACTTGTAAATACTATCACTATTCCTGAACACACCTTCATACACCACGCTTGATCACAGAATGCTATGCTCAAAATACTATTTTCAGGGTTTAAGTCCACACAAAAATCCAAGACTTGTGCCTAATAAAATCAGTTATGACTGTTGTTAACCATAATTGAAGCTGAAATTAAATTTCTTCAGTAAATCACATCCAGTCGTCAAGTTCTGTTATACAAAAATGCATGTGAATAAATGATACGTAGCTGTACATTACCAAAACTTTCCCTTTAGCAAAAACTTTGTACATACAAATAGTATTTCTTCTCTAAGAGTCCATGAGGACTTATTTAATCCTACTGGGGAACTAAATATATATATATATGTGTGTATATATATATATCTTTTTATATATATATGCACACATATATATACACACACGCATACATATGTATATATACACACACATATATCTATATTTCGTACTGTAAAATCATATTTTCTGAAGTAATTCCTCATGCAACTTAAAAAGCTCTGGTCTGTCCAAAAGAAAGGAGGAGGAGAAAGAGAGGATGTGAAATCGATGCCTGACTCAAGACAACAAATATGGGGAAAGTATGGAATGTAAAGAGTCACACAAGAACAATACTGCTTGATTTTCCTGCTGTATTTATGGTTCAGGTGAGCTCCTGATTCCATTTAAAGTGAGTATGCACTAGTTCTTGATAAACATCAAGCAAAAAGGAATGGTACATATTTATAAAGTGTGAAATATAAAGCTTAACTAACGAAGCTCAAAACCAATCACAAGAGCAGTCCTAGAATAAACCCACAATTGCATATGCAAACCACAACGCCCACCCCACCAAAGGAGCTATTTGAAATGACTGTAGCTGTCATTTATTTTTAAAGCAACCACCTGGAATTAACCTGCAAAAAGACTTCTTATCTCCAATTTTCCCGGTTTCCAAGGAATTTGGTAAGTGAAGTTTATGAGAAATAGAAAACGCAACAGCAGCACCCTTCTGTGAGCAGAGCCCCTTCCCCCAGGCCCGGGCAGGGAACGGAAAAACCCAGAGTGCACAGTGGAAGAAGAGCATCTCCCTTTCTATAAAGGGCATCCACAGAGTGGAAAGAGCTCTCTGGAAAACACACAGGAGTGCAGCAGGTCACAGGAGCAGCAACCTGCCAGAGCTGAATTACTCAAGCTACATCACCCGGCTCAAAAAACACCCACAGCAACTACTGCCACACACAAGTTATCCTGTCCACCTCCCTCAGCCTGGCAGACAAAAGAAGCCATTAAGCACTCATTTTTTAATGCCGATTTCAAATTGCCGAGTTTTTACACATCACTTTTAAAAAAAAAAATCATCAATATCTAAGAGGCAACACTTCATGAAATGTAGAATTCAGTTTTTTTCGGCCTCAGGTAAAATTCACCATCTTGCAATACACAAATATCCCTAGTTCAGCCTGAAATTACATGCCAGTATTTTACTGATACATAAGGTGTTTTCTAGGACTTAGAGCACAAGTAAGAATAGTCATCATCATTCAACACATGCTGTTATAAATTAGTCATGAATCTTCACCAGTTTCCAAACGTTTCAGGTACAAAATGCAGCATATACCAGTAACTCATCTTGCAAAGAAGGGGACATCTCAACCATCTCCGCAGCTCCAGAGTCAAATTTCTCTTTTGATTTCCAAGATTTTGACATTTCAGAGCCACCAGACCTAAGATAAGCTATTTTCAGGATCCGGAAAAAAAATTAAATTTCACTCTTTTTTTTAATTACATTTTTTGGGGTCATATCAAGTCACTGTGCTGTTGTAGTAGCTGTAAAACCTCCCAGGGAATTGCACCAGCAGTATTGGTTAAACAGCTCAATGCACAAGCCCAGGAAAGACAATTCTGTATTACTGCACATTCACAATCTAGACTTCCTCTTAAAGTCAGAACACAAAGCATGAATTTTGGTCATATCTGAGGCCTAAAGACTATTTCCCCACAGATAAAATCATGCTGAGTAATTTTCTGCCAATACAGATAACTGGCTAGTGGCTTCTGCAGAGCTACAGAGCAGATGTCAGCTGGAGAACATTTTAAAGAACACTAAGCTGCCTTTCATCACAGACTTAAAACAGCTGCATTACACTGATCATATTTCAGCTAAAGAAGCCCAATTAGGAAAAAATTGCATGATCCACAGTTTTCAATCCCTTTTAAAACAAGATCAGCACAAATTCAGAATTTATCACACTTTTTTTTAACCTCTTACATAGTACTGTGCTATGGCAAATGCACTGCATCCACCTCACCCTGAGCGAGCTAAAATTACAATTCTGATCTAACCTGAATTGAATCCAGAACACAGGAGGTAGAAGATAACAATTATTTTAGAGAACCTATCCACTGATCTAAATCAGATCTTAGAAGTAACATTTGAAGCAGTTTGAGGAACTGAAGTATGCACAAAGTTACTTATGAGCACAATTTTTTAAAATACTAGATAATCAGAACGTTAATTTTTGTGCAGGGGCTATTTTGCTAAATATATATGCTGCTCACTGCTAGTGCCTCTGCAAATACCCAAGCTAACTGAATCTCTGTAGTGCTACCTCTGAGGTTAATTTATGCACAGAAAAACACAGTTAGTACCTGACAGTTTGTTATTGACTCCAATCACTTCTGTACCTGCATTTCAGTCATCACCCTCCCAACACACTGTAAAAGTTGCAAATACCATTCTCCTGTGTGCTACGTTAGCTTCTGCTTCTAAGAAAGCTGCAATGAAAATCTCCCTGCAGGACAGATGTGCTCTCACTAATTTCACTTCTTAATATCCCAAGTTCCCAGAGAGTCCAAGCTCCCTGCCAGCATTTTCAGAGCTCTGCCCACAGCTTTTCTGTGCCTGCCCTTCTCCTACTCAACTCCCCCTTCCTCACACATCTTCTGCCAATCCTTCCTGTGTGGCTGCTTCATCCCACTCAGTTTTACACTTCTGTTCCCATCACTGCTCACAGATCTGCTGCACCTTGCTGGAGGAGCAGGCACCTGTCCCTCCGAGCACACACAAGATTTGGAGGCACTTGCACGCTTTGGTAAGGGATTAGAAAAAAGGAGGAGGAACTGTTCCTAAAAAGCTGATATTTAGGGTTATTTCATTTCCTCTGGAGCCTAGTGTTTTAAAATTTCTTAAATCTATAATGTTTCTCTGGGGATTCTCAGTATCCAAGAAATTCAGACTCAGTGTTAGTACAACTGGGGGTTGAAATGGGAAGAAATCACACGTTTTGGAAGGGCTGTATCACCTGACAAGTCTACAAAAAAAAAAAAAAGCCAAAAAAAATTTTATGCAAGATTTTGAGGAAGGGTAAGTCTTGGCTGTTCAATTCTTTCCAAATTAATTAAGGCAATAGATAGCTTGCAAAGCAATTAAACCAAGCCCATTATTTTACAAAGGCATCAATACAACAAAGAACAGCTGCTAAAAATATAACAATTAAGTAAACTAAGAATATACTGAATGTGCTTCACAGTCTTCTGGAAATTGATGGCAAAAATTGTGAAAACACCATTTTGCTTAGCTCAGAGCTGGCTGAACCGATGCCAGGAGTCGAGACTTCCCTCCAGCACACGCAAGAAATGAAGCAATCCTCCAACTAAAGTGTGAGTCACCAATCAATCCCATCCCTGTTCAGCAGCTTCCCACTGCAAGATGCTGTATTGTCTAGGCCCCTCTCCTCCTTACGTGAAATATTACAAAATGGATATATCAGGAAACCTTTTTTTTTCCCCAATGTAGGCCTGGCTACAACAGCATGCAAAAGACTGTGTTGTATAAATACACAAAACTGTTGCAAGAATGAATGAAACAGCATTTCGTACAACAGATGCCACAGCGATTGTTTCGTGACTTAGGAAGACTCAATCTGAGGACATATGTAGATTTTTCTCAAAGTTTTGGAACTGAATCCCTATTTGTATCTCTAACACTCCCAGTTCTTAAAAAATGCATCCTGAAAAATCCGTGAGCTGGCCGTTTGAACCTCATTCTTCCAGCACTGCACATCACCCTTCAGCAAACACTGCAATGTTTGCTCTCACTTCAGGCACATGTCTCAGGCTGCCTGCAGGAAACGCCTCTCCCTCCGTGCACTGACTCAACAGTCAGGTTTGTGCATTTGGGTGTTCCGAACCATGCTCACAGCACAGTCAAAGCAGCCTCCAACAGCTCCACAGTCTGGGACTCATCTGCCAGCTTCATGCTTTCTTTTTCATACATTTTCCCCTCCACTTTCTAGAGATCCCTCATTTTTAAATGCCTCGTTTTGACAACTAAAGCAACAGAGCACTTGATTACATTTGAATTTAATAATAATGCAGTGAACATACATTCACATATACTTGTGAATATACAAGTATATTCAACCATTTTAAGGATTTTTAAAACACCACTATTTACTATCCCTACAGGGATACACCAAACTCCAAGTCTCAAATGACACTAGGTAACTTCTTACTGGAGAGAAAAAAAATGTCAGAAGAGACAGAGAGTGGAACAAGTCCTTGCAGGAACACCCTAAATAATATGCACCACCACTTGTAGCTTAATAAACTTCCACAAACATGCAAAGGTTTTTATTGTTTTCTTGAATTTTTAAATTCTGACATACTTTCCATATCACTGTATCTTTTTCTGAAAACTATTTTTAGAAGAACATACAGGAAGCCATTAACATGGACTGTAAAAAGAATCTGTGCCACAAGTCTGAAATTGCTTCCAATATAAAACTGTTTCATTTGGTCTGAACAAAATTGCACAACCTTTGAAAGTTTTGACACAGCAAAACAGGAAATTCATGATGCAAACTCTTTAGTTACTAGGTGAAAACAAACTTTGCAAGTATTACATGTACAGTGGAGATTGTAGGGAGGGAGAAAAGAAAAAGGGAGTGGGGTGTATGATGTAGGATCAACCTTAAAATACAAAGGACAAGGCACCGAGCAAATTAACTTCCCATTACATTTCAGGAGTTGCGTAACTCTGTAACACTTACAGGGCTATTTATCAGCTGTGTCAACAAGGTCCTTCTTTAACCAAACAAAACCTGTCTATTCCCTTCCAATCAAAATCATTCTATAATTACATTTAAAAAAAAAAACACCTCAGCAAGTATACTGGTTATTCTTGCTACAAAATTGACCAGCCTGTTTTAATTTCATGAAATGCAAGCATCTGCACACTTCAATCACAGCATTTTAAGAAATGCATGTTATTTAAGCTCAACTTACCAACAACTTTATAACTGGTTAAAATCAGCTGAGAGCATTTCATTAAAACTGTAGCACAAGCAAAGCAACTTCTTTTCTTTACTAGCAGAATGCAGCATGGGTCCCTCCTTCTAATAAAATTGGTATCCATAACATAAATTTGCACACTATGTTAAGAAAAACACATGCATGCCTGCTCGAACACAACAGCAAAGCAGCTATGTAATTATGCACCCATATTTCAAAACTCTGATCACACTTTGACACAACCAAAGAACATGGAACAAAAACCAGAATGCTCCTGTGGAAGGTGTTTCTTAGTCAAAGGAGGCAGTAATCTGTGAACGCTTTACTAAATGACTGCTAAAGTCTAGAGTCAAACTGATTCAAATACTACCTTGTCCTTAAGCTTAAGCAAAGTATGCAGCTCCATTTATGTTTAATGATCCACCATACTTCAGCAGGGAAGCTACAAATTAAGGACGTATTGTATCTCACACATGTAGCCTGGTTTGTTCCTATTAGGTAAGCATTAAAAACTAAACTCTTTAAGCTCCCTGTATTTCTGCAGGTCTCTTACCAGGACTTTACTCTTCCCGGGAGCACGTACTGCAGTAATTCTATAGCAATAAAAACGAGTCTTGCAGTATTCATCTATTATTGCCAAAAAAATATCGGTGCTTGTAAATCCACTATAATAAGTCAGGGACACAAGAACAGCCCTCACAGCATTCTCTCTACTTCTTGCCTATCAATCAATTCCAGAAAAAAATACAATTGCCTCAAATATAATCCATCCTTCAGGTCTAGAAAGAAACTGGGACAAGAGCTGCCAAGCCCTCAGCTCTGCAAAGCCAGCTATGAGGGGCTTCCCTCTGCACTCTCCACCTACTGACTGCAAGAAATCACACTGAAATACGTCCATATGAGATCATTCGGGGCGGGGGGGGTGCCGGGAACGACACATTATTATCTTCCCCTGCAAAAATGTTTTAGAGCCACCTGCCATGTGGTGCAATCCCCGACGCATTCCAAAGACGAGACTGCGGCTTCCCGGCAGCACCGCGCCGGGAGGAAAAACCCGGGAGGAAAAATGTCTCTTGCAGGAGGCTGGTGAAGAGCTGGGGGAGAGGAAGCCCCGGGGGACAGACAAGCCCCGCTCGCCGCCGCGGCCGCCCCGCACGGACCCCGCCGCGGGTCCCTGCAGGGCAGAGGGGCCGAGGGGCGGGGCAGCGACCTAACGCGACCTCCCCCGCACAGCCCCGTCCCCTCCCAGCACTCACCAGACGGAGCCATAGGCCCCGGAGCCGACCGGGGAGAGGTTCTGGTAGCGCTCGGGCACCTCCCACACCGTCTTGTTCAGCTCCTGCCGGTAGAACTTGGGCCGCTCCTGAGACATCTCGGTTGCGGAGCCCGCCCCGCCCGGCCCGGCGGGAGGGGGAGGCTCTGCCCGCGGCTGCAACAGCACCGCCGCCGCCGCCACTACCTCCTTCTCCTCCTCCTGCAGCAGCAGCGACTTCTTCCTTCCTTCCTTCTTTCGCTCCCTCCCCTCAGCGCTCCCGGGCGGGGGCAGCCCCGCAGCAGCGACGGCCCCGCTGCCGCCGCCGGCCCCTCACGCCCCGCCCCGCGCCGCCGCT